>JAQGBW010000526.1:0-39718 GCA_034698625.1 Julus scanicus | reverse complement strand
TATATATACTAAACATATTAAAAATATAAGCACATGATGACATCTGCATTGATGTGTTGGCACATATACAGTGAATTAAATTACAGACTAAAATACCAATTAAAGTGAAATACATGTACATGTATGTACTGTATAATTTCTGATATGACCATGTATGACATTTTTCATTTATATATATGCAAGTATATGTCATGCATGATTCCACCCGGGTGGAATCTTCATTCTTAATGGAAGTATATTCATAGCCCTGATTGAGTTACAAAATACCAGAGTATATCACTAAATATCTCGAAACCAACGCTACAGCATCACTGTATCACCAATCAAGTTAAACACGTTTACTTGATAAATGTAGTTATCGATGTTGCATTTTTGTGTGAAAGAAGGCTGTTACTTAAGTTGCGATGATAGTGCCAAAAGTACAATGCTTGTATAAAGGAAATTTCATCTGGTGACTACAAATAGATGGACCTGCCTTGGCAATGAAGTCAATTTCAAACGTGCTAAGAATGTAACATCCAAAAGTCAAGCTTCCACGGTGTCATTACTGCGTCTCTTGACGCAAGAAGGTAATATGAAGAAAATATGAAGAGGCAAGGTGTCGCCAGCATCTTGCAGTGGAAATTAACATGTCTCTTACGGTAAAACCATTGCAACTTATGCCACGTAAATTACAACTGAATTTCACAATTACATTAAAAATTCAGTCTTAAGGAGATACAAATGGATGCTGCAGCCTTAAAGTTACAAGAAAAAAATTCAGAGGAAACTTTACGTGCATTCAAGAATAAACAAAAAAGTTTTTACATTCGGATTTCTCTTGAATTCTGAATGTTGTTCCTGTCAACAAGTATGTAACTGCCTAAAGTAAATAGCAGTAACATTTATTCAAATATTACTTTTATTCCTGCTTTGTTATATAATGTCTAGTTTATTGTTTTGCTAGAAGAAATATAATGTTTTAGTTTGTTGCATCTATTCATCAAAATGGCAAAATTTCAGAATCGGTTAGCAGAAGAGAAAACAATAGGTAATGTTACATGCATATATTTAGGTCAGACAGAATGATATGAAACAAATCTGTTTTTTCATGTGGATTTGCACAATGTTTACAAATTACTTCAAGCAGAAAGGTTTCGGAAAGCATTTGACTTTTAGACTTTTGCTATCGTTATACTCAAAATACAGACATTTATGAGCATATTTAGCATATTTGTCCATTTATCATCATGAACATCTATTTCCATATATCTCCATACTTGTCAATTTCCGCAATGTCAATGTACATGCAGTATGTGCCATATTTACACTTTTAGCGATAGAAAATGCCCAATATTTTTGCCATGTACATGAATGGATAATTCTTTCCATCTTCAAGTTGTCGGTGATATTAATTATTGTTATACATCATATTTCCATATATGATTCCACTCATGTTGGGGCTAGAGAAAATATGATCATACTGCAGCGTTCTGCAAAAAATTACATTCTGTATACTTTTGATAATGATAATAATGCTATGCTATTATGTAAGGGGTTTCATTTTGGTTGACAAAATATCTAAGAGATTCCGGTATTACGTCGTACAAAATATAGAATTGACTCGGGATTAAATTTAATTGGGAAACGCTGCCATGCAGTATGTGGCCATAATATGATACATAAAATGGCATGGATGGATAAATTTAGGCAGAGCGTCCTTAGGTGATCAAATGGATTAACCCACTTGATTTACATGGTGGGATAATACTGAAGTAAATTCAGGGATAACGCTAATAGAAAAGATTGGATATCCTTGTGTAGACCAGTGTAGGTCAGCCAGATTTGTTAAGGGCGATTACCAACATTCCGCGAGTGTGACAGAAATGCTCCACTCTCCAAATTTGGACACGTTGAGGTTCAGACTAGACAAAGTTATCTATGGAGTTATTCAAACGTTTTAATCTTTCTTGTAATTAACATCTTGATCCCAATCGTCCTTCTTTTTTTGCAAGCGATTAGACGATGGAATAAGCCTTCCTGGCGATAAGTCCAGATTTAGTTAAAATTCAATCAAACAATGATGTACAAGTCGCTACTGACGTAGGAGCATTCACCTTAAATGATTGGGATTTATTTGCTGAATGTAGGGTACCGAGTTGAATTGCCCTGGTGAAAAAAACAATTGGATGAGAATCATTGATTCCTATGATCCTGATCCTATTATTATTTCGACATAATTACTTGGAAAATTGGGCAATTGATCAGTTTAAACCATTGGCTGAACCATCCTATGCCTTTCCAAGTGAAAATTCCCACGTAATATTAATATTAGCAAAATGGGAGGGGAAGAAGCACGGTCGCGGCCGGTTTTTAGAGGAACCATTCCTGAATTTGCTTAGAACAACTGTGGAAATCCGCGAAAACACACACCTATCCTGGAATCGAACCTGTCTCTAGATTTTCAGATGGATAGCAACTCGATTAAAATTCCACACATACCCCAATCAAATTCCCCACTAAGGATTCTTGGCAGGGTAATTTTCCTTTCTGGTATACAGTCTTTATACAAGTCAGGAAATACAAGTCAAAAGTTTATTAATCATTCTCATATAGGACAAACATAAAAAAGATGAAGAATTCTCATCGATTGAGAATTATGAAAGCGTGCAGTTATTTACTGTAGATTCCCTGCATCAACCTTAAATGAACTGCATTAATGGGGGGCGGTTGCATCAACCTTCGTTTAATTGAACGACTAGGAAATTAAAAGAAGTCTGGCACAACCATGCAGCGCTAGCGTTCAAAGGCGCCTATATGAACAATACCTTTGTTATCATAATGATTGCCAATTATTATGTAAATCAGCCTTTCGCATGATCGCGAATGGCAATTTAAGACACGACTGAGCCGTTTAATTCCTAGGATGTTCATTCATCACAACGCTTAATCGAAACTGACAAATTCAAGTAGACCTGCAGGGCCATAAACTGCAGTTTCTGTATTGAAACCTGCAGTATAGCTACGGATAAAAAAACTCGAAAATCTCCTTAAACCGTGTTATCCTTTAGAGGCATCGCACCATCATCTGTGCTATTTAACGCTGGTTAATTTTGCATGAAATTCGATGTGCTACAACTTACTCATCATATTACAACGATGAGCTTTCGTTCCACCATTTGCATCCAGATAAGAGAAAAGCAAAATTGTGGTATTCAACGAAGGTGAATGAGTCCCTGGATGCCTGTTTATTTTTCTTTTCTCAGATATTTATAGATTTTTAAGCGTAATTTTCACCTATAAGACAACCTGTTATGGTGAGAGGGAAACGATGTATGCAGCATTTTCTCAAATCTTCGGGGATGTTGCATATATTATGCAGAATAAGAAACGGGGGAAAAAAAAACAGACGAACCAATTTAGAAGATCTGAATGACAAAATGCAGCTTTAGCATTTTATACGAGCAATATACTACATCTATAGGATGTTATTATACTTCAGACTATTACGCTATATAATAAACACGTTTTCTTCTCGTTTTTACTTTATTTCAGACAAGAAAAAGAATTCGGAATTGCGCAAGATTATTTTTATTTTTGTATTTTTCTTTCTTTCTGCGGATTTGAAAAACATGTTTGATAAGCATACCCACGCATGTCTAAATTGCTGTACGAAACTTAATAAGAAAAGCAATATTTATAAGAAAATGCAGAAGGATGAAGATAACTGCATGGGGTCTTCAGTAAAAGATGTCTGCGGCAGTTTTGCAATAACAGAGTTTTAAAGTGTATGAGGAATCTCTTCAAATATTTTATATTAATCAAACAGTCGAAAATTTACTTTATGAATACTAATTGTAAATCGAAAAAATGACAACTGCTTGTCATAAAGCAGAATTTCTTTATTCAAAAAATCTGATATTTCTTCATTTCGTTGAGAAGAACTGAGACATTCTCATGAATTTATATAGGATGCTATATTTGATTTATGTAAAATATGCATAAAAATACTGAGAAAGATAGAATAAAAGATTTTGCAAAACATTGAAAATATTTGCAATGCGTAGGATTTATACATGTACACTGTGAGTCATAAATAAGTAGAACCCAATAAAAAAAATCACAACTCCATGAAAAATGCTTCAATTTAAATGAAATTTGGTACTTGGAAAGAACAATAGTATAGGGAAAAAATGAATTATGAAATGAGCTCAAAATGTTCTTCGGTGGCCTTTACACAAGCCCGGAGTCTAACGCGCCATTCTTTGATTGACGAATCGATTATACGCTGGTCGAGTTCAATACAAGTTTTCTTATTCGTAGTTTCAAGTCTTAGATATTATTAATCTTCGATTTGTAAACCATTTCCTGGATAACTTACTAAAATTGTATAGTCCACTGGATTCAACTCTGGACTGATTGGTTACCAGCTAGTGGTTGGGTTCGATGAACTGTGGCGTTTCCCTTGGCAGCAATTTAACTGTTTCTGGAGCACGGTCTTGTTGAAAAATGAAAAAATTCGAGATTGGTCGCATGTCCAGAACAAGTTTTTTGTTTCTACACTATTGTTCTATGTATAAGTACCACATTTCATTTAAATCTGTGGCGACCACGTGCATCTTTAAACGTTGCACGTGCACGCAACATTTCGCACGTGCATGCAGCACTATGCACGTGTTGATTTCAAAATTTAAAAAGGTTCTTCATTCAGTATTGTTCCGGATTTCAACTGAAGAGGAAGCTAAATTCAATTTCGATAAGTAATGCTAACTGTTCCTGTACTGCTCTCAACTCAATACAAATAAAAGTTTCACATTCTACAATTTAAATTCAATTTGTCTAATTATAAAAGTGTGGGTAAATAAGCAACGCCCCACAAATCTAAGCATTTTTCACGAAGTTGTGATTTTTGATTGGGTTCTACTTTTTTATGACTCACAGTGAATATACTATTTTGTTCCAATGTAGATTCAGGAATTTGAGTATCACTTATTTTTAGTAAAAGTAATTTTGAAAATGCTTGAATTTTTGGACACATTTACAAAAAAGCAGAGCTTTTAGCTTTTCATTTATGGATAGTAGGAGCCATTTCTATCTTACGCATTTTATGGAAGTCTCCAAAGTAAAACAACAAAATTAACAAGATAAAGAAATTCTGAGCAAACCAATGAGCTAGCCTAAGTTAGATCAAAATTTTGTATTAGTTGCAGTTTTCGTAGCCAAGGATAATGATCAGAAAAATAAATCATGAGGTTTTTTTTTGTGCTCACGTTCTAGTCTTATACAGATGGAAGAAAAATAATATGCGCTTCGTAATGAAGACTGGTCCAATTTTCGCCCAGACTCGTGTCGTTTCATATGACAACACGTTTCATCAGTAATTGCTTCAAAAAGCCTAGTAAACACGAAGCAATTTGGTAAAACTGGAATTGCCTTCATGTCAGAGTAGACCAGACAAATACTTTGTGAGCTTGATTAACTGATGCGGATTTTACTATTCAGGAGAAATGGTGTCTGAGAATTTGTGCAGATTATTTCGTCTTGAATTTAAGCGCAAATTTCAGGAAAAATGGACCCAATTAATCTCATGCCGGTTCAGCACACCCTAGTGGCGTACGAGACTTTAGCATTGCAGTCTCGCATCGTTTCACTCTAATCTTCAAGTGAGTGTAGCACTTGATAGTCATGAACAAAGGTTGCCAAGAATCTGTTAAATGAACTATTTCCTTGCAAATGTGTTTTTTTGCATGCAGACTAAAGTCGCCGAGCTTTTGGAACGGGCAAGTTAAGGGTCATTCGTAGTGTGCAATTATCAATATCTGGAAGGCACACCCATACAATTGCAGGGTGTGGACTGTCGCGAAATGTTCCAATTACCACGTACTTACTGTACTGTATAAGACTATGTTTGGTGGTTGTTATCCTGACAAGATCAGCATGCACGTCGAAAGATACGACTTTGGGCGTGCAACTTAATTTAGTTCAAATTTTCAACACCAGGTGATTCTATAATCGGGGATTCCTATTTACTTTACTGTTCCCAATATCCAATCTTTTTAAAATCTTTACACTAACGCTTGACATACTATACAACTCCTGAAAGCATAACGAAATGGATGTTTGCACAATGTATAGGAAGTGATCTTCAATATTTTTAAGGGCTATTGTGCAGTGTTTTACAACATTTTTTAACTCACGGCACACAAAATGACGCTTAAATTTCTCGTTGCACAATGCTTTATATAGTATCTACTAAATATGTCTGAAACCATTTACAGTTATATAGGGCGTTTAATGTCCATGTAGGAGGTGTTATTTTCAAAACGTGAATATTTTGAAAATATGAGTTTGCCAGCTGTTTTTCACCTTTCCCAGCGAAGAAATAAAACAAAAACGCTTATGACCCTACTTTACGAGTTAAATAATGAGAAAATAAAGAATAAAATGATCAAAATCGCAAAAACTCAAGCTTGGATCACCCCCCAAATTCGAGCTTTCATGTCTGGTTTTCGATTATATTGCAGCCTATAGTTTTACGTAAATATGTTGGATATTCACATGAATAACATAGAATGCGTATTTATAGGTAGCACTATATTGACCTGTTTTAACAACAGAAGTTTTAGTTCTTCCTCCACAGATGAAAGTTAAGAGAATATTTTTTGTTAAGTGCGATTACCAACATTCTGTGACGATGATTTAGAAATGTCCAGATTTATTGGGTTCAACCCCAATACTATATGGCATTTATTTTCCGATTGTAGGATACTGAATTGAATTGAACACAAAACAGGTGTCACAATAAAAATGACCGTAATTTAGAATACACAGAATTTAAAGTAATGTGAAGTCACCACAATATTATGGAAGTGTTTCTCTTCAACTTTCTAAAAAATCCCCATTGAAACCATCTTTTCACATTCCAACTTGACAAAAGGATGACAAAAGTTATTCCCCCTAGTCCAAAATATCCTCAATTTATGGCAAACGTTAATATTCCATTAACTATATTTTCAAGGTAAGTGGCTGTTCTTTATTGGAGCCAATATGTTGACATCCAATATTCTTTAGCTCAGGAGGAGGAGGAGGAGCATCTTTCGTTTTCCAGAGAACTAAATAGCATTAAGGTTCAATCAAATCACTCCCATTCACCAACTTCCTTAACGGATTCTCGCGTAAATCACGGCTTCTCCTGCTCGAATACCCGAAAACAGTGGCCAAATTAATTACAAAAGGCACTCTTCTTCGGATTTGAAAGGCAATGTGGGGGTAAAGTGGGAATGGGGGGTTATAAATCAGCCAGAATTTAGCGCATTTCAATGATGCCTGTAAATCCGGCGTAATTCCCTCGTCGCGTCCGTCCGTCCGTCTGCCCACCCATCCTCCAAGAAATAAAGCGGCAGAACAGGGGAAATCCCATAACTCGCAAATCCCCCTGGGAAACGGGAAGGATGCTTCGACTTAAGGAGGCGGTAACTTACCCCGCAGAAGTCTGCAACAGGAGTCAGTTGTCCGTCAAGGCGGAATGGTTGGGGAAAGAAGTCAGCCCAGAAGCTGCATTATTCAACGTGACGTCACGGTCGTGCGTCTTTTACTGAGACCTTGGAGGGCCATGAATAATGCAAGCAACGCTCGGACAGGCGGATGGGGGGCAAATTAGCCGAGGCCCCCCACTTGCATAATGAAATTTCCGGTGTGGGGAAAAATTGACCCGGAATTCGCACTCTTTAATTCGGAATTTTTAACGCAAATTTACGAGCCCATTTATCCGGCTGCGATGGAAGTCAATTCCATTTCAGCTCGCCGTTTTATGTACAGTAATTCCATCAATTATGGAAGAGCCGAGCGTGATACGTATAGTTCCGTGATTACCGCCGCTTATTGCCTAATTCGGGATTTTCGTGTCAGTTCCTCGATTAATTTTAAATGACCCGTATTAATTACGGGGTTAGATTTCATTATGCGTGCGTGCATGCTTTTTTTCTTTTTTCTTCTCCCCTAACGTTGTCGATGATAAGGTTCTCCCATACCACCTTCTTGTCGTGGCCAGAACTCATGTGAATTAAATATTCAATTGCCATTAAAATTTGTTAATTAGAACAGCGCGAAATGGCGAAAACCACCGTTAATTAGCACCCGCACGCATGTCAATCGTGTTATATCGAATCCAAAGAGCGCTGAGTATACTGCCTTTAAAATTTCCATAAATAAGTCTCACTTCATTCATAGTGTTGCATAAATTTTCTAATAGTATGTTGGCCATGGAAAGATGTAGTTAATCTACATAGTATAGCGTATGTTTATTATTTTAAACTCATTATGGATTCATTGCAGTTTTGTTTATACAAACTTTCGTCAGCATAATACAGTAGGTATTTACTATGTGTAACATAATCATGTAATTAATTTTAACATAATTTTGCTGCAAATATTATACGAAACCAATTTAAAGAAGTATACAAATTTCACTAAAGTCAATAAAAGAACAATGCAAGTTTTACTAAAGGCAATAACATAACTACACAAATGGTACTATAAAGTCAATAAAAGGACTATAAGAATTTCACTAAAGTCAATAAAAGGATTATAAGAGTTTCACTGAAGTCAATAAAAGGACTATAAGAATTTCACTAAAGTCGATAAAAGGACTATAAGAATTTCACTAAAGTCTATAAAAGAACTATACAAATTTTACTAATGTCAACAAAAGAACTATTCAAGTTTCAGTAAAGTCAATAAAAGAACCAGGAATTTCACTAAAAGTCAATAAACGACTATACGAATTTTACTAATGTCAACAAAAGAACTATACAAATTGTACTGATGTCAACAAAAGAACTATACAAATTTCACTTAAGTCGATAAAAAAACTACAAATTCTATGCACTAAAGCCAATAAAACAACTATAAAAAATGTCACTAAAGTCAATAAAAGCTAAACCTAGTAGCTCCAGAAAACATTCAGAAAAATAGGTGCAGACAGTGAGAATGTATTTTATTGGTTAATCACTTCTCAAGGGTACTAATGCTTTAATCCTACACTCTCAATGTAGGCTTATTTTACTATATCAAACCAGGTTTAATCTACAAATAAAAAACAGCAATCCTTAATCCAAGCATTCCCAGATTCATAAATTGCAAACATCTCCCCATAGCTAAAGTAATACTGAAAGCGTACAAATAACTGGCATCAAAAGTTGGTTGCAACCAAAATGACAAAGTGCATGGTTTTTTGTCCATCACCAGCTCGATTTCGCACATTTCCAAGGGAATTTACTGTAAAAACGCTTCCAACAGCTCGCCTTTCGAATAATTAGGCGATGTAAATAAATTTAAGACAATGACTTGCGAAAATGTCAAGGGCTTTAGGGATCCAGCAAAGGAAATAAAACAGCGTTAGAGATAGAAATAGGGTAAAAAAGCGTGAGAAGGCTTACAGCCTTTTAGAAGCACGCTTCAATAAACACTGAAAATTGAGCGGAATTCAGCCCCCAGACCAAATTCGTGAAGGCAGTTTTATTGGCGGCGATATGGAGTTAGGATTTACAGTGCCGTTAATTTCATCTGACCGTGACGCGGACGCATTAGCCCCTCAAATACGGCGATAAATCAACGGAAAATACCATCAATTACTAATATCCGATGGCCGGCATAAAACAACGTCTAGTAATTTAAAAAAAAAAAAAAAAAAAAAAAAATTGGCCGTTCATTACTCTGGCCAGAAATAATCAGGCCGATTAGGTCTGAAATCGATGAGGGAATCGCCCTAGGATTGGTCCAACCGATAAAATGATAAAAAAGGAGGATTCAGGAGACGATCATTAGAGAACAGAACCGACACGTGAGGGCCACTGATATATGGAGCAAAAGTAACATTGTTGTGCGAAAAAAATAGCCAAGGAAATGTTCCAGACAGCAGGTCCGGAAGGATTTTTCGAGGAAATCCAATTTGAGATGCAACGGTTAATGATCAATCTAGTTACACATACACGCAGTGGGCAAAAGCACACTTAAACACACAGAAATCATGCCAATGGATGCTCAGGTTGATTAAGTTACACTCGGTCTTTGTTTGCCACGGAAAGGAGAAAAAAATTCTAAGTGGATCAGCCGTCTGCAAGCGTTTTTCTAAGGAAATAAGTTGTATTCATACACCTGTCTATCATAGTGCCTAAATGCATTACAAATTAGGAGGTATACAGAAACTTGGAAATGTATTCCTGCAATCAGGTTTAGTCTTTGGTTCAGTTTTTATTCAGGTTAAAAGTTGTATATGGCTACAAAGAAATGTCATGGATATAAGCAAGCTGTCACAAAAGTATAGTGTCCACAAAAATATGTTAGCGCATACAAACGCCCATCGCATAAATTTCCAAGCATCCGTTTCTCTGCCAATTCCACGACATATTTCCCAGATTTTTCATATTAACGGAAATTTTTTAACCTCGAAGGTAAATTCCAGCATAAAATTGGTGTTTAACACAAATTTAGGCATAATACCCGACTTTCCCAAGGTTTTAAAAATTCAAGTACATTTAGGACTGGGGACACAATTCTTTTGGTGTCCTTTTCCCCTTTCACTGATCTTAAAAACTTAATGAAACAGAAAAGCTGAAAACGGAAAAATACCACCATTAGTGAATGTGTCAGTGTCATAATAGCTTATTCCTTCCCTACCCACTGTCCACATGCCAGCAGGCCTCCCCCTACCCATTCTCGATGACGGCCTTTTTGAATGACCCTTCATGTCTACAAAATGTTCAGTAAATTTGTTTTTTAAAAAAACAAGGATTTTCAAGGACCCCTTCCATGATAAATTACCGCAATCCTCTACCCCCATTTTCAAGGATGCAGGACACCCTGGTCCATATTATGCACAATTCCCATTATTGTAATGTACACAATTTATATTTCATATTTGGTCATAATATGACAGATGTTGGACATAATACGACATATACCGTATGTATATACAAATATTCCATCTGGAACTTGTACAATTTGAATCTTTTGTTAAGCACACATCATATACAAGCTATGTTTTTCCTAGGTAGACATAATAGCATCGCATAAATATAGACAATTAACATGCAATATTTCGAATGAATGAACCCGTTTGTAAATTGTTCTAGCTATAAAGCTGTAGAGCCAGACTGGCTAACAGCTGTTGTAACCAAATACGAATTTCGTGAAAAAGCAAAAGGATATTTTTGAAAAATACACGATGGAGAGATTGCATGGCGTCAAGTCATTGGACCTACAAAAACACGCATTTTCCGGGAGTTAGTGTACATCGTTAAAATTGGTTGCGTAAAATAGCGAATAAATTTGCATCCGATGAGGTCATTTCCTGCAGTTGTGGCGTGCGCACATCGCATTAATGGTCATAGTTGGTCCACACTACCGTCTTTAATGCCGGACGAAGGCGGGCAATCACTGAAGGCTTGTCTGTAATGCCTGGCAGCCCACCTTCATACTTAATTAAAGTTGTAAAGCCCAAATCCTGGTCAGCTCAAGATAAACGCATGTCAAATATAGACAACACTACACTACGAAGTGGGTATTTCAACCAGAAATTGGTTTAAGAATAACCATTATATATGGTCATTTAAAACTTTATTATGTTCCCTACATACAGTATAACCTGTCTAAATGCATCCTGTGTAAATGATTAACCTGTCTAAAAGCATAAAATGTGCCGGTCCTGACTTGGGTTCCGTGTATAAAAGCATATTTTTCACCAGTCCCAAGCCTTTAGATGCATATTTACTGACATTCAAATGATATACTAGGTAAGGGCCTTGTATGTCCATATACAGGGTGGGGCAAAATGACCTCCATGATTTAGCGGGTGAATTGTGAAAAAACGTTAGAAGATAAAAGTTTTTATTTTCTAAACGTACATACTACGCTATTTTTTTCGTTGTTTAAAAAATTATGTCGTAGAGGACACAGCCTAGTCAGCCCTTCTACCTAGTCTGGGTGGTCCCCAGTGATTTTTGAAACTATGGAGGATATTCTGCCCTACCCTGTATAGTTATGACTTGGGGTACCACTTCACCATAATCTATTAGAAGCATTAATGTCTGTAAATCTTGATAACGTTACGTGCTTCTGTCTAAAGTTAATGACCAGTCACGTGATGCCGCCATTAACAAAATTATAAGTCAAATGGAATATCACATGATGCAATCCGTGACACAAAATTTCGTATACATAAATTAGACATATGGGTATTTTCAAAAATCCCAACCGTTGACAAATCCAAACTTCTTTAAAAGTAGCCACCGTGACCACACTGTCCGCACTCCTGGTTGCCTGAGTCCGAACTTGTCATTAGTGGCGCAGCAACGAGTTTTAAGGAAGTAAATATTTAATGACAGTAGCAGAGCTATTTCGAATGTATATTTTGGTAGTTTGTTTGCATGAAATATGAAACGTCACACTAAGTGCACGTGAAGCCAGACTGTCGTCGACCTTGTTGGCTTTTGCACAAATGGCGTATAAGCACGCCATTTTGCAGGCCCCCGACCGCCACGCCACCATGACGTCGCCACGGTGTCATGCACCGATTGCCACGCTTCGTATACCTGCGACGCCACGCCGTGCTAAAAAACAGCACGGACGTCAAGAGCCCCCCTGTCGAGGCCACTGACACGTGACGATGAATGCTTCCCACAGTGCCATTTTCCTTCTTTAAAAAAAATGCATACAACAAGCCAGAATGACAATAACCAATACTTTCATTTTGCACATAGTCAATTTTCACCAGAAAAAAAAAACTAAATAATAATAAAAAATGAAAAAGGCGATGTTGCGACTGCATGATGGATGGCAAGGCGGAATGAAATCAACTGTGTTCCTCAGAGACCGTCATCTGTCACGTGGTTGTAAGTAGATGGGAGGCTGTCACCAACCCCAAAACTTGTACCAAAAAGCCGAAGCCTGCTTTGCATGAATTCGTCATTCATCATTCGATTCACACGCGCGTTACTGTGGAGATTGCATAAAATTGACTTGAGCTTTTGCATCAGTAAACAGTGTCCTCAAACTACGACTCTGTCCGGCCCTATTCCCAAGATGAGGGAAAATGGCATCGCAGCTAAAGTTTCTTTCAATAAGACATCGGCGAATCACTGAAATCTTGGTAATGAAATCAAAATATGGTAGCAGGTTTTATTCGAGATGTTGCATGATACATTAAAATCACCGTGCTAGTTGGGGTAGTCTTAACGCTATCATTGGGGAGGACTGGGTTCAATTCCCGGGTCGGCTACTATGACTGTGGTTTTTGCGTTTTTCCACAGTTGTTTCCAGGCAAATGCCATAATAGTTCCTCTAAAAATCGGTCGTGACCATGGTCCTTCCTCTATTCACATCTATTGTAACTTACCAAAAAAATACACAAAGAAATCCAAAAAACTATAAATCAAATTGCCATGTGGGATATTTTCTGAATGTATATCTGTTAGTCCCATAGCTTTCAAATTTTCTAATTATTCCCGGAATCTTGGACATTCCATATTGAATGATCACTACGTCTTTGACGATATTGATTCCTCGTACATTTGGAACCATATATTGAATCTCACATATTGTATGTTTCAAACCCCATTTAAATCGTCATACCTTTGAAACCCGATAACCAATTTCAGAATCTTTGAAACTAATCACCACATCTTTCAAATTTCCAATATCTGAAATTCCATTCCGAATTCAGGAATATTGGCAATCACAAGTTTATCAAAAATATGGGATCCTCGTAAATTTGGACCTACAAAGATATTGAATCCCACATACTGTAACTTTTAAATTTCATATTGGATTTTCATATCGTTGAAACCCTATAAAGAATCTCAGAATCTTGAAGTCTCATATTAAATCTCCACGCCTTTGACAATATTGGGTCCTCATACTTTTGAAAATAAATATTGAATTCCTATACACTTTAAGTACCATTCAAATCCTATATTGTAACTATCGCTTTGAATATTTGTAACTAACGAATTTTCTTAAAAACCATATAATAAACCACACATTTTTGAAAATTTATAGCGAATTTTTGAATTTTAAAATCCCACATACCATATGCAGTATTTAAAATTCTTTCTCAAATTCCCATATATTTGAAACAGTAAATTGAATCCCAAAATATGACAACATACAAACGTTTTGCGGTATATGAATTTCTCAATAATATACTTTTTGAATTCAAATGCCATTCGAAGTGCATGTATTTTAAATATATTTACCCCTTCAATACGTTTCAAAATGTATATTTTGGAATATGTCGCATGTCTCAATCTACATGTACTGAATGTTAAAATATTCGTTTGAGTTTACAAATTTGGAAAGGTAGCATGAAATTCCAGTATACAAAGTTTGAGCAATGCAAACATGATGCATCTCTATAACAAGGAAAGTTCCTCACATCTCAATTTTATTCAAACTAATCATCCTCACGTAGAGTATAGCAGCACGTTTGCATCAGTATTTGAAAAAATTGACACTCGTTTTTGCCCTTATAGAAATTCACAAGCGTCTGCGACTTTCATCTTTCGGGTCTCTTCAGCAAGTTTTACAAACGACGTTTTGCACTTAGGTTTTGCGTCGAATATTTATTTTGGGTGAATGAGCTTTGGTCGGTTCCCTCTTTTTGTACAGAGGTTGGAAAAGCCTAGTGTTGTTGTTATGCTGAAAACACAATGTGCTACAAAGTTGTTTTTTTAAAGTTCAGGGTATTCTCTAGATTTCTAAGCTTTATAGAATCTTGAGGTCACCCGAATTAACAAAAATTATAAGACTGTATATTCACATACAGTAGCTGAGTCTAAAAATATTGGTTGCTAGGCCCACTACAACTATTATATAAGGCCATTTAGCCCCATATACAGTATATGGGAAAAGCCATATGAGGAATTTCAGAAATATCGACAAATCCCCTGTATTGTGTGAAATGTTTAAGGGGGACCATTTCATCAAAGGTCCACTTGTCTTCGAGCAAGCTGACATCCTGGCAAGTCCGCCAATGTCCATATGCAGTATATGCCTAGTATAAGGAAAAAGCCACATGTGGGATTTCATAAATATTGACACATTCCCTATATATTGCGTGAAATGTTTAAGGGGGACCATTTCATCAAGGGTCCACTTGTCTTCGAGCAAGCTGACAACCTGGCCAGTCCACCACTGCCCATGTACAATATATGCCTAGTATAATGAAAAAGCCAATGGGATTTCAGAAATATATTGGCATATGTACCCTTACACATACATGCCCTATATTGTACAATTTCTTTTATGTCCTCATACGCGTACTTTCTGTTGATTTTTAACACGAGACCAGCATCAAAATCACCTAATTCCACTGTATTACAACATATGCGCCATTGTCATACTTTTGTAAACAATGTACATGTATGTCCATGTTTTCTTCTATACACAGTTAATGCCATACAATGTCATACATGTCCATAAATATATTTTATGCATATAGTCATAAACGTTTCCAGATATGTAATGGAGCGTGACAAATTTTTACATACTGCCATATGTGTATTAGATAATACAGTTTATATTGAACAAAGCATATATTCCCTGTATCTATTTTTTTAGTTCATAATAGTGTCATGTGTTTTCTTCTATTTCACAATTGGACAATGAACTAAAATATTCAGTATCAGAGTACACGATGTGCTTCGTGTCTTTTAATTGAATCAATCCTATCCTGGTACGTAAGGGTATTTTCGTATAAAAAGTTTCACTGCAAATTATCCTTCAATTAGAGACGCAATCAGAACAGTTAATGTCCATTCAATTAGCAAAACAGCAGTCTTCCAAGCTTCCAGCATTACTAAATGATAGGAAACCCAGTTGCACGGAACTGCACAGAATAAATAAACGTGGGATTTCATAACAAATCTTACAATACTCGAGCACATGCTAGTGAAAGGCAGTGCTAAAATTGCTATTCGGTATTAAATAAATAATAGACCCATTTTCGCCAATTGTTAATACGAGACCAAATAAAGTGAAAGCTCTGATGTCTAACAACGGTCGACCAGAGAAAATGCTATTATTATTTTATAATTTTGATAGAAAATGGATTTTCTCTCCCAAAAAATATCGATCTAAAAATCAATGTGTGTTGCCTAGAATTCTTGTTACTCGTTGCAAATTCTTTACTCCACTGCCAATTAATCTATGGTCAGGTTAACGGCCGGTTGCACAGGTCATCGATAACATTACTCGGATATGGCAACAGGCTTTAATGGGTAATTTCCGGCAATATTTGCAGTAATTTATGAAAATATGCTAGAGGACCAAAACAAATTCAAGAATTAACGTATGCTTATATGAAGTATTTTAGCATGCAAATTTCAGTTTTATTGAATTTTCAACATTTTTTGCTGAAATACATAAAAATTACAAGCCTGGCAATTTAGTACATTTTGCAGATGGCGATTTATTTACAGTAATTTAAAATTTAAAAATGGGTGATTCTGTAAAGTAGCCATATTTAGGATTCGTTAATATATATGCGTTGTTATCAAGGTCCATTCCAAGATTTTGGACCTTATCCCTCCCCCTCCCACCCAAATGTGATGACAAATACGGCCTTGGTTGTTATACTGGTTAAATTTGGTACTTAGGGAATTTGGATTGTGTGTTATTGCTTGAATGTAACTACATTTACTGAACAGGTGTTCCCATGTTGGATAAAAGGTGTTGTGTAGGATGCAAAGGTCAGACCTTAAAGGGTTCAACAAACCATTCTTTAATGTGATGAAGTATGGATTAATTCGCATTTGTAGAATGTATTTTTTTTTTCAGGAAGATTGGAATATTAAGGTTGAAACTATGGATGCAGGGAAAGGGAGACTGAACTGCTCGTTGCGAATTATCATTTGTAGGTTACAAATCCCCAAAGGGACCAAATAACCTTTCTGTCCATCCAGCAGCCTTTACCGAGAATCCCTGCTGAAAAATGCATGATCAAGAACCAAAATTACGTTTCTAAAATTGACACTTTGTAGGAAATGTGCAGGGAACCGAACACACCCATATATTATTCCAGCAAAAAAAAAAAAAAAAAAAAAAAAAAAAAAAAAAAAAAAAAAATGCATTGAAATGGAGGTTACATACTGCATGATGACGTTTTTGGCATTTGAAAAAACTTTTTTTTTTCTATTTCGGTTGATTCCAAGAATGTCATACGAATGTCTGAATGTGCGTGCCTTTTTTTCTTTTTACAATATTTCGTATATGGAAGCTAAAATATTTCAATGCATAATTTATATCAGAATATCACACAACAGACGATACACCAACCTCACACAACAATAGAAACGTGAAGACAAACTAAATTATTTCTTGGAAAACATTCATAGTTGCAAATGTATATTTATTACAACATCCTGACTAAATTATAGCATACTAATATTTGATTTTACTAAGAATGGTCATCAACAATCATGAAAAAGATTCCTGCTTTACATATGAATCCCCCAAGGTCCACAACTTGGTTGTGCTGACAGTTGTTGGCAGCTATATATCTGTATTAAGCCTGTTTCATGATTTATGTTTTATGTTTTATGTTTCTAATGCAATTTGGATGAATGCTAAATGTGAAGTTATTGGACATATTTTCGTTACTGCTTATTTCAAATATAATTCAGAAGCCAACTAATGGTAATTTAAATGTAATGCCGCAGAAGTATGGTTTTTATGTTCTCCTTCACAAGCCTGTTCTAGCAAACCTTTTGCAATATATCACTAAATTTATAACTATTCTTTAATAGAAATTGTGAAAAATCACAGACTGTATAGTACTAAATACAAGTAAATGTACATAACAGTCAACGTGTTTATAGCACTTGCCTGTTAAAAGTTTTAGTTGAAAAGAAATTAAAGGAAATCAATAAACGAGTACAGAATTAAGTGAAAGCTATTATTTTCAGCTGATGATGAAAGCCATTTTTTTTCTAAAGAAATATATTCTGGTGATAAAGAAATGTGACATACAACTCCTAAAACTTGCGTGAAACTGCAAGAAACATTTTTGGGGGGATTTTTGATAAATGTAGGTTACACAACTGTCTATATTTTATGATATATAACGTCCGGGCTTATGAATAAGCCTCCTTTATAGACTGTGGCACATTGTGGAACCTCAAATGAAATTCTTTACTAAAATTAAGTTGAAAACTTGCGAAAGATGGGCATTAATCTCCACCGTTGATCTCTACAGACGTTCTTGAACCATGAACCGTGGATTATGAATTTTTCATTCAAAAGAGCTATACGATGAACCCATTAAATGCTCGAAGATGGGATGCTCGATAATGCCATGCTGATTAATGGTCAAATTAGATGCAGAGGATGAATAAGCCCAAACCCAGTATATATATAGAACAAACCAACGACAAAGGGAAGCGTGCCAGCCATCATGTGCATCCAATACTGTATGAATGATAATATTAACTCTCGGAAATTAAGTGAACATTAGCTAAAGTGACAAGTGAAATAAAGTCTCCCATTTCTTCCATCAATTAGACCATGGCTTTATAAAATTCATGGGATCCCAAGTGGTTATCGATATCTCGCCTCAGCGATGCGTTAAGACAAAACGAAATTGCTTTGATCGTAAATTCAGCACAATGGGAAACACCCTTAGCACGTGATGCAATTCAGCTCATTGAACAAAATGTTCATATGGGTGTTGTGTTTTTCAGGAAAAATTAATAGATGACAATTTCAGCAATCTAAGACATTCCTATCAGATCAAAACTATCAGACAATTAAAGAATCATAGCAATGAAACTATAAAAATAATCGGGTTTCTACTTTGCATTAGACATATTAAAAAATGATGTGACTGTTACAGCAGCCCAATGAATATAGTGATTAAATATACATATCACCCCACAACATTCCTGCCCCTTATGTGTAAATACAAGTAGAACACATGACTGGTACCACTTCCTTTATACCTGTGATAACCATCTTATCTTAGCAACTAAAGCACGCTCACCCCTACCCTCATTACATGGCAAAACTAATACTCTTTTGGGTTTCTAACATTAATAATAACCTTCTAGCCTAATTGTTAACCTTTTGTGTTGCCAACATACTAGCCACTGCCCAACAGCCAGCACCTTCACTTTAATTTCTTATAAACACACTAACTAATATTATTGTAAACATGATGAGATAAGCTGAGACTCATAATGTCATTAAATAACCTCTTTAGGGGATTAAAAAGCGTGATTTGTTGTTTTAAATTCAATTTTTTTAATGTAAAAAGCGATAACGTAAACTAGCATCACTTCGCGCGTTAAAATCGCATTCACTCGTATTGCTTATCCCATACTGAAAAGTGAAGTCGGGTGTTCCTGCACCGTTTTGTTTTTAAATTTATTATTCTTTTTATCATGTGGCATTTTACCATTATGTTTTTGATAAACACTTGTGAGGAAGATTAACATAATGCTTAATTTAAACATTTTTCCTGAAATTGTTTTCATGATTGCAAAGGACTAAGGATTTTCTTCTCCTCTCAGCAAAATGACGAAGGATATGAAAGTTTAAATTATATCGTCATCAGAAATAGCTCTAGTAATTTTTCACTTCCAGTCACTTTCTTAGGAGTGTGATATATTCAAGCTAATCTATGAGTCTTACACGAAAAATAACGAAACACACTGCGGAGAATTGCTTCGTTTTCAAATAAGTGAACAAGGGGAGTGCAAATCAAGATGCCTCGGAAGGGGAAAAAAATATGAGAAATTGGATTTCATGTTAGAGGTTAATGATAAATATCGATTTTTCAAAACAGTAGTTCTCCAAGAACAAATATCAAATTTTGGTGTACGAGCCGGCTGGTGCAGAGCTGTAAAAACTAGGAGATAGAAAAAAAAACCTTTAACCTCACCCTTCCTCTTACCAAAGAAATTGAAAAAAAAAAGTATCTTATTTAAAGTTGCCAGATCTTTTTTTCCTGAAAACAGCTAATCAAATTAAATTCAAACCCTTGATTATTGTATTGATTTAAACACGTACGACTATGCTTGATTATATAAAGCGGGAATGAACGTTACCAGGCAAAGTTTAATGATTAAAAAGTATTTTTTGAAAGCCAACTGCAAATACTTAGTTAATGAGTTATTTCAAGTTAATTGACCGAATGATTTCTGAATTGCCAGAATGTTTAAAAATGTGTCTTATTTAATTTTCCCCCATGTGGATAACGACCTCAATTCGGAATGAAATAATAACATAAGTAAGTTTCGTTGCTTTTAAACAATGCTTCTTGACTTAAACAAATCGTTTTATTTTTTTCTAAAATATTGTCAATCTTTTCTTGCATACTTTTAAGCCTTGACAAATGAAACTTGACTGTCACTCGACTCAACTGTACTTTTACTAAATCAGAATTCAGGGTAATGCAGATTTGTAAAAAATGATCCTGCGCTATGCAAAAAGAGGTACCTGTTGCATTTGTAGTATTGCTAATATAGTAGGGGAAAGTGGGTAGAAATTAAACAATTTTCAATTTTTTATATTTAAAAGTATTCCCAAACCATAAAACATAAAAAAATGTATTCACAAATTTACTGTATGCTATTGTGAAAATTGTGCAGTGTTGAAAATATTTTCTCATTACTAAAATAAAATATAGTATGTGAAACTAAACTTACAGATTTAAAAATTATAGATTTCCCGCAATCTAGACTTTTCTCCACACAGAAATAGTGTGGAAAGCTTCAACATGATATAAAGATAAATATCATAAAATATAACAAATTTTATTCATAAAATTTACTTTATACTATTATGACACATTATCAAAGAACTCTTTTACAGACTCCTCAGATCATGACTGGAACAGTCCCATTCCTCCAGCACTGGTGTCCCAAACTTTCTAACATTTAAGTTGTCTCAAACACACAATAGGATTAAAAGGACCTGACAGATTGCTAGTAAACATCTAATAATATCACAACTATCCTAAATTCACATTATTAATGTACTTCTTACGTTCCTGTGTTCCATTCCTACCCACTCTTCCATATATCCTAACAAACATTAAAAAAATTACAGATACAGTGGAGTCTCACTTATACGAATATGAGGGGGAACAGAAAATTCTTCTTATAAGTGAATACAATGTGCCTGTACTAGCAGATTTCGTGGTCATTGTATTTTAAAAAATAGAGAATAATTCTTCTTAAAAAATGTCGTGTAATAGTTTTGTCAGTGTGTATGTACATACAAAGAAGAACAGGAACAATAAACAAGATGTATTTGATATAATCACAAACAATAAGGTACATGTAACTTACATCTTCAGAAATGTGCTTATTTCGTCTTAAAAAACTGTCATTTTAGCTTGCTTGTTTTTCCTGCAAGCTACATATTATATAAGACCTGTTCACAGTCAATAATAACATCAGACTCTTTTTCGTTTACGTCTTTAGAATAGATGAAGTGCTTCACAATTATGTGAAAAAACTCTTCTTATAATTGAATAGTATTTAAACAAGGGGATTACATCAAGGGAAGGAATCACCCTTTGTATAAGTGGAAGTTTTGTATAACTGAATATCGTATAAGCGAGTAATGCTTTATGAGTTAAATGGAGTTTTGCCGGGGAACAAGAAATTGTGTGTATAACTGAATGTTTCATATAAGTGAGACTACTATATTTTGCACTGATTGTAAAGCATATCTGACAGCTTGCAGTTATTGCTTTTTTACAAGGGTTTCGATTTATATTGTTGTAATTTTTTTGAACGTTTGATAGGCCTTGGTATGATCAGCATGACTGCCCATAACCCAGCAAATAAAACGAAGAAAAGTCTGTAACAGAACTTTAAAGCCCTGTAATAACCGTCCTTATTAGCAATTTCCAGACGCAAACAGTCCCCAGGAACAAGCAATGATATCGACTGGTTGGCAAGCATAAACGGCTTTTTTTTTACAATTTATAGACGCTGTAAACCAAATGGCAGTCGATTTATCGATGGGCCTTAGGCCTGCACGCGAACTTGTATTTACTTTTCGCCATCCATCGCCCCGTTTCATTGAAATTTATATAAACAGTTGGCTTTCCAAAAGCTCGCTGTATCCGTAGTGCGGCGAGGCGCCAGTTCATTATAACTTCATTCCAGGAATGCTCGCTTGCAATGGCGACGTAATTCCTTCTTAATATATTTATGTGCAATATAAGCTTTTCCCATAACGACTGTATCCAATACGCCAGGGTTTCTAGGCCTCTACAGGAATCCATCTTCATTGCGCGGGTGAAGACGTGATATCCGAAATGTCCCAAAACTTCATTCTTCTCCCCCAGGGATTTTCCCCACAGTCCCGGTTTTTTCTTCTCTCGCTCTCGGAGAGGTAATAAATATGTGCGGAACGATATATATATATACCTTCCCTCCATGACGATTAGCTCTTCTGCAAAATTGCAATTGCGGCCCACAACGACCGTCGATAACTGCAGCCGGAGTCGGTGAATATTTCATGCGGAGACAGTTTTCTAGATTTCACTACTCTTTTGATGGCAATGAATAAATTGGGAGAACTCTTTCGACCGGGACCCAGCACCTTGCCAGTCCGCATTTGCATATACATTTATGGAATAAAAAATCTTCCGCACATATTGGATTTTTCTTTCTTTCCCTACTTCAAAAGGAAGGGTTGTGTGAGCGGCGTCAAATGGCGTCTGGGATTCCTGCAGAAACTTTACGCAGTTTTGGCCGAGCTTATGGAAGGGCAAATCGCGTGGAAAGACTCCAAAAACTTTGGAGGATGGCCGTTTGTGTAGTTCTATTCAATTGAACGTCTGGTGCAAGAAGTAGATTGCTTATAGATCTTATAGGTTAGACCAGATGTTGTTTCAGAAATTGCTCTTTGTTCTTGTTCTGAGCCCCTTAGTGGCATATGCGCCCTTTAACACTGCATTTCCAACATGGCCGCATGTTTATTTCAATAATTTTTCTATATAATAAGATTACAACTGAAATGCATTGCTCTGTTCTTGTTCTAAGCCCCTTAGTGGCATATGAGCCTTTGGAATTGCATTTTCAACATGGCAGCATCCACATTCTCAATTATGTTAAGATTGCAATTGAAATGCATTACTGTAACGTGAAGACTATGGTAAAAGGTCGCGGCCATGTTGAACATGCAATGTTAATGTCTTGCATGTCACCAAGAGGAGGGAGTGATATTACCCCTTGATATGTTCATATAGTGTCATATGGGGATCCACTTGAGGATTCAAGTCCATTCACTTGAACAGTTGGTGCATAAAATTGATTGCTTAGATATTACAGTTTACACTTGCTGACAAACTTATATGCTGTCTCATGAATTGGTATTTGTTCTTGTTCTAAGCCCATTAGTGGCATATAAGCCTTTGGAATTGCATTTCCACCATGGCAGAATCCACAATTCCCTTGTATCTTAAGAATGCAATTGAAATACATTGCTGTACGTGAAGACTATGCATGGTAAAAAATCGTGACCATGTTGAACATGCAATGTTCACATTAAATGTCACTAAGACGAGGGGTTACCCCTTGATGTTTTCATACAAAGTGGCATATGAGAATCCACTTGAGGATTCAAATGAGATAAGCACATGTACATCGGTGTTGATAGTCATATTGTTGACATCCAAACATACCAAAATCAATGTAAACGAAATCCATTGCATTGTTATGGAGTTACATGTACAGATACAAGTTTGAGCTGAAATGTTTTCATACAAAGTATATTGCACAGTATATCTAAGTAAAATATATTTTCAAAAAACACTTTACAGAAATGCGAATTAGCCTTTAAGCAAGCCAAAAACACAAGCATCCATGTTAATTAAAGAAGAAGATGAAGATGAAAAAAAATCTGGAAACAACGTTAATTTGTAATTAATTCACAAAAGCATGAATCAGCTAGGGATATCCTTGACAGATTCGCTCGGCTGCTTTTCAGAGGGCAATTTCGTAGAATGGCCATGAGGGACTTTACTCATTAATTCCTATCATCGTGAATCTCATATCTTCTCAAAATTTTTCCACAGTTCGTTATATCGGGCAATAACAACTGCACACAAAAAAAAGTCTCCGGATAATCCCTTCTACGTGATCGATCTCCAATCTTCGTATTGTTTAATAGGATCCAGACAATCGAATTGTTCTGACCTGATTACATTTACTTTGAGTGGCAGTCGAGATAATTTCGTTTGTCTCACGAGAGCCCAGACAAAATGAGAAATTCTGTTTCCCTGGATCTGTCGACATGATAAGGGTTTGATTTAAGTCGTCCAGAAGACAGAAGATCGTGGGTGAAGGCAGCTGGCCGAGATATTATAATACGGCAAGAGACTAACTGCATGGAAGCTCAGATATGAACCAACAGCGCCGGTTTGATGTTTTATTAATAATGATTGCCTAAAAGTAAAAAGCTTTTAAGGAGCTAAAAAATGGCAGATCAAATCCTCATTAATATTGCATGTAAGATGTGGTAAGTAAGTGCAAACAAATTGACGGCGTTTCATTAAAAAAGCATTGCATAACTCACGTTACGTAATTTTTTTTGTTTTAACAATTCTTCCACCCCTCTCCCACGACCTCATCATTCAAAGCGGTTCCTGAAAACCACTTCAGCAACGCAAATGATGTTCTTTAGGTATACATTCAACAGATTAACGAAAACTGCGAGGGAAATCAAAAGTTCACATCTAGAAAACCTGAGGTGTTTTTAATAGTGGAAAAACAGTGCTCTAGCAAATTTACTATTCAAATCTTGATAAAAAAAAAAATATGCGCGATGTAGAAGTGAAACTTCTGAACTCCTGGGAAAAGTTGATTTTATTCATTGTTTTCCATTATTTAACGATTTCTATTATTTTTGAAGTGAGTTTTTTAGGATTAGGAAATGGTTTTGTGGAATTTAATTCAAGAAAATATCTCTTCATTAAATAAAGAAAATATTATTTTTCATCAATATCCACAGAGATATACTCTAAAAAAGAAATTATGAGTTTATGATATAGCTGAAGTATGCTACAAATAATTTAGAAAGTAAATTTTGTAAATGACGAGATTAATACTGCGTCGATGGTAGTGCCTGATTTGCTTTCTCAGTGCTCATTTTTAAATTAAATTTTTCAACTAAAAATGTTACTGACTGAGTTGAAGTTGATGTCGAAATTACCACTCATAATCATTGGCATTTTGTCCAAATCTTTTTTCAACAATGCTGCAAGTCTTTTTCTCTATTTCACTTTTCACACAATGAAAACTTTTAGCTAAAAGATTAAGCTGTATTTATGTAACATTTAATAAAATACCCAAGCGTCTACTGGTTGACTTATGCTACGTACACGCAGCGCATGCGCGTAGCACTTCCGTGACGTTGACAGACCAATTTGCCCTACCGCGCCTATAGAAGTTTCACCTGAAAAAACAAATGCCCTGGTGCATTAACAAAAAGTAGTCGAGCTTTTCAGATCGCTTTTTTTTAATTATAGACGTATAGGCAACCATTTTGTCTTTGTGACAACTTATGATAAAAGTTTCCTCTATATATCCCTTACTGACATTATGTTAAATTACACTTAATTAGCACAGCTTTATACAGTGATATGGATGGTTCTGTAAGACATGGGATTGAAACTTCTTTTGATCACATCATTTAAAGTCTTCAAAGGATAAGATCATTTAGTAGACCATATAATATGCAAATTCTAGCAAAACTAATTTAAACACGTGCTCTGAAAGTTACTTTTGGATTTACAATGTCTCATTTCGTATCAGTTGGCTTACCATAGGGGTGTAAAATGGGAGAAATTGTAGTGTCCTTAGGAAGATCGGGTTACTAAATTAAGAAAAGACTTTGCTTGCCGAAGAACACTTTTTCACGAAATAAAAAAATAACATCTGCCACGCGAAACTAAATTTTGAATTTATGATGCAGTGTGGAATGAGAAAACGGGTTGTTAAGATTTTTTTTAATGCTGTATTGCGAAAAACGCATCTCTGGCAATATTGGTGGCGGCCTGGTTTTTTGTTTATGAAGAAAAACGCCTTTTCAACAACGAAAAAACAAAAAAGAGAAGAATTGGTAGGCAACAGCTTTCTTCAATTTAAAATCGCATCAGCCGAACCCTAGGCCATTGACGTCAGTCAGTTCCTAAAGGCTTATGCTCTGCAAGCAGTGGCTTCCCCATAGGTGCACTTCTAAAAATTTCAAGTTTCTGCAAATGCTTGTCAGGTATTTGAAAAGGTAAATAAAGACTTGCTAATATCACGAGGAATTCCTGTTTCACTAACAGAACTAACAGAATGGCAATGCTAGGAACCTGGGCTCTGCTTGGTTCAAAGAAACCAGGAAACTACAACTAAACTTCCTGAAAGACAAAACCATAAACTCTCGGGTACTCCATAAATGGAATCAAGGTGTTAGAACGAAAAGCACTCTTGGACTTATGGGCCCAAACCAAAAATTCAGATAGAACACATTTATGATAACACACTGGGAAGTGCCTTATTATTTAAGGCAAGAACTGACTTCCTGGAAACTAGTTCAAGAACCAAATACTGGAATGATCAATCAAAGTGCCCTCTATTTTCGGCCCCAGTTGAGGACATTAGCCATGTTCTCAAAGTTTGCTCTGTCCTCAATGCTATGCCATGCATGTTCCTGGTAGAATAAATCCTTCCCTGGTGAAAAAACAAAACAATAGAAACCAATACAGATTTCTATTGGTTTCTATTGTTATTTGGACACTTTATAGATTTTAATTGTTTTCTATGGTTCCTGTATTGACTTCTATGGTTTAGCTGTATTGACTGAACAATAGAAAACCATAGTAAACAATTGAAACCAATAAAACCAATAGAAATTTTCTATTAATACCAATAGAAAATAACGTTCTAAATAAAAATAGAAATCTCTATTGTTTTTTTTTTCACCAGGATTGGAAGTATATTAGTGGGTTTGACTCAAACGGAGATTCACTTAGCTTCCTGCCAGAAGTCAAAACTAGATTACTAGTATGGCACCAACTCTCCCACAATAAGGACCACACTACGAGTTGACCACCAAAAAATTGGCCAAATCTGGCATTCCATTTATAAGGAATAGACCATCGAATCTAATCTTTGTTTATGGCCTCTTTGGCCTTATATACATTTGGGCCCTTCAAAACTTAACCCTCTGGTTGGAAAGAAGTCAATAAATCTAAAACTACGTGGATGAACATAATCTAATCATACGCTTCTGCAAGTTACCTATGACTTCATTTACAAAAAAAAACAAAGAAAAAAAAAACAATAAAATATTAGCTGAAAGGAAACAGTTATTTGTAAATACTGCATTATTTCAATACTTTTTTACGCGTTTGATTATTTTTATTTAGGGGCTATTTGCATTCCAGATAGCGTCTTCCTGAGATTACAACAAAATAGAAACTTAGATTTTCCAACTTAATTTTACTGAAGTATTAATAACAACAATAATAATAAATATGGCTTTAAAGCCTTATAAGAGCATAATGAGAAGGGACAAGATATAGATAAAGGGTAAGTTAAGGGGACCATAGTAAACCACCAATGCGTGAAATTAGGGATATAGTGCAGCTTCTTGCCTCCAAACGATTTATCAGCTCAGGGATGCGAATGATTTAAATTCAATTGCACATGTGCCCTGCACTTATATTTTGAAAATGTGCAGGTCTTCCATGACGTTTATGTAAGTTTTGCTTATCTAATTTGTATTCTAATGAAACAAGCGTGTATGCTCGCTTCTCTTGCATACAGCCATTATATGGCGGCACGAAGATACTGTTTCATATTTTTTTTTCTTCTCCTTTTGAAACTTAATTATAACGAGAATTTAACTGGAAGGAACCATCAATGCGTGGCAAATAAACATATTTATCAGCCGGTCTACCATCAACAGAAATACCATTCACATTACGAAGATGGCTATACTGTACTTGTATAAAATAAATTTAAAACAAAAATCAATAATTTCTGGTTTGAGATTGCAGTCTGCAAGTGCATACATTTTTTTGGTTAAACTTGCAAATTACGAAATTAATTAAGAATCTTAAACAACAAAGATAACATTTTTGTAGTTTTTATTTAGAATTAATAATGTGCGAACGATATGAAATTGGCACGTGTCACATAAGCTTTATTACCATAACATTAGGCTAGTGTAGCAATACACTACAAGATGCTGTAACTTTGATAAGAAAATTATAGAAAAAGCAAATAAGTTATCAAAAAATGGAATATGTTGCCTTTTTTATAATTTTTTATATTTTTAAGGAGCATTGGTAAACTAACTTCCCTCCCCCTTCCCGTAAAGTTTATTGCCATTACTTTGTTAAAAGGTTTTGCAATCGATGAACAGTAAAATGAAGAGATTCTGAAAATTTGAAAATTGAAGTAATTGTAATATTGAAATTCAGGAAAGAAACACGAATAGAATGGAAACAAGTTAAGATAGCCTACTCTGGTAAATGAGGAAATTTTGTTAGAAATAAAGAAATAATTCACTGTGTTACAACAAGTAGTGCATTATTTAAATTTCAACAAGTTTAGCATTATGGAATATTTTCTGTATGTATCCATTCCTTCAATCATACTTGTTGATCTATATTTTTATCAAAACGCATATGAAATATACTGGCATTGATTTCATAGTGTACTTCAGCCGTCATATACAATGCAGTAAGTATGGTCAATAGTCATGTAACCCATAAGGTTAATTCTCCTCCCTAACATATGGCATTTGTTTGCTGACTGTAGGGCACTGATGTAAATTAAATTGAAAAAAAAGTAATCAAATAGAGTATATTTGAATAGTAATCTCCCCGATCTACAATGTACATGAATTCTCAAAGTTTATGGAGGTTGTGGAATGAATTTTCCCTAATACAGTTGTAACAAACGTTACAAGATATCTGAAATTCAGCAAATTCATGTCTTGCAGTTATATTTCGGCATATTATTGTATTAACGAGGATTCGTTGAGTTCATGATTGCAATTTTTCTACGTTTTTTAATTATTTATTTACTTATTCATTGGCCCGAAGTTTACATCTAAACTTCAATGAGTCGAAGAATAAATATTTGTGCATATAATAATAAATTAGAAGAAAACATTAAATTCAAAATAATAACTAAGTACAAAATACGTGTACAAAAAATACATAAAGCCAAATATCAACAAATCAATTTCACAACACAACATTGTGTTATTTTCCTATAAATTAGTAAAAGTGTAGTCTGTTATATCATCCATCTAGGAGAAATAATTTCAGTCTTCTTTTGACATCACCAATATCGTTAATTAGTACAACTTCGTTAGGTAATTTTCTAAATATTGTAGGTATTAAAAAAAATTTCCAAGTTTTTTCCCATATGTATTGTTACTAAAGGTATAATCTCTGTATAATTATCTGTAACATGTTTGCAATGCTTTTGAAAACTATTTTGCAGTTATAAATGATTATGGAATCCCTCAACTGTTTTGTACTTCTCTAAAAAACTATTGTTTTCAGTTTCTTCTGGTTCTTAAACAAAATTTTGATAACTTTACCTTAAGTACAAGTACGATTGTCTCCTAATTAAGAAGAATAGGAAGAACTCCATAAAAACACTTACGGATTGTCCCGACAGGGCACAATCCCAAAAGACACCTAAGGTGGGATGTGATATTGCCACTGCAATATGTACGAATGCATATATCTTGGATGAACCTCCAAAATCGATTTTTATTGTAACGTCTGTCGGCTATTCGAAAGAAAAAGAGTCTCCATGAAGCCAAGGTTGTAGTTTGAAAATTTTATGAGGATTTCTGATCGGCAACGACTGGCGCCCACGCATTGCCCATGAGCAAGAAGTGAACGTAACCACACGCGTTTGACTTTTTTTGTTGTTGTAAATATTTCAGATTTCCCAACACCGAAAGCAAATAATCGAATCACATTGTTATGCGTCTCCGTTTGTGGTTTTGCGTGGAGGAATGCTCATAAATAACTGAGTTTCGTGCCATTTGCTATTCACAGAACGGCGGCTTTGGTCGCCTCCATTGCCATTAAAGTTTTAAGACTTCTATACAAACGCCCCTTCTGATTGCGTACACCTTCCAACAACCATTTAAGTTTAAAATCACTCGGATGAACTTGACAGTATTGCGCACTCTCACATTCCGAATTTATATTAGCTATATATTCATGGGACCGTATACATTTTCCCGTCAACACGATATTGGCTTTCAGCGGAGGGCAAAGCGATAAATTAAAGCCGCGTGGAAAAATAAGCGTAGTGCTTTTTTGATCTCTGATACTGGGCGCTAATATTGCCATTCAAGCAGACTTATAAGCTGAGCTGTAATTTCAAATTCATTTCTGGTTGGTCGGTGAGGCGAAGTGCACCTAACTCGTAAAGTTCTTAGGATTTACAATACTGTTATTACGAGCAATATTGATTCATAAACTAGACAGTGTATATAGAAGAGACAACACGAGCTTTTGAAAACTACTGCAACACTCGCAAAATCCCCCATTTCACCTTGTTTTGATGTAGAAATTAAGCCCTTCGTATCAAGCAGCTGTACAAAATGAAACATTAGGTGCCTATAGACAACCTCCTATGGTATCGCAGCTTGCCTCCATATCTGAATGTGTAATATGCACCTAATAGTAGGTGTATTCTTCAAATAGGTTGCTGGATGGCCTCCCGGTGACAATAGCCAACCTATAGGGCTGATAGCCACCTATCCAACCTATAAATCTGATAGACATCCATTCAGGTACACCATAAAGCTAGTAGTCATCTATTCCACAACTTATAAAGCTGGTAGACACCTATCCAGCTAACCTACATGTAAAAGACTGATAGCCATCTTCAGGCGCATCAAGCCCTTCAGATTCCTCTGAGGTAATTTCCTCCAGAATTAAAGGTTCGTTTTCAAGAGTTTCAGCTTCTTCCGCCAGGGAAGTGAACCTGTTGCTGCTTCTGTTACCATTTTGTTGGTTAGCATCTTCTGATTTCCCGACTAGGCGTTCAGAGTTTCTTAGTACCTCCATAATGTTAGTTATGCCACGAAAAAGTAAATCACCACGAGAGGTTACTCTCTGTTCAGGAGTCAGAACTTGACTGATGAACCATTGAAAATATGCCATTTTTATACCCACCATAGTGAAAAAAACAATAGAGATTTCTATTGTTATTTGGAACGTTGTTTTCTATTGGTATATCAATAGAAAACTTATTGGTTTTATTGGTTTCAATTGTTTAATTTGGTTTTCTATTGTTCAGTCAATACAGCTAAACCATAGAAGTCAATAGAGGCCAATAGAAGTCAATACATGAACCATAGAAAACATTTAAAATCAATTAAGTGTCCAAATAACAATAGAAACCTCTATTGGTTTCTATTGGTTTTTTTACCAGGGCAAGAATATGTCGCAGTGCAGTCTGGGAAGTGTGCACTAAACCTGTGTGAATTGCTTACAGCTGCTCTGTGATGAACATTCCTAGATATTGCGGGAGAGGATGTGAAAAAGTCTTAAAGCTATTAGCGTTAGAAAAAGGCATGCAGATATGAAATGAAAAGTTTGAGAACTAGGTAGCAACTAAGGTCTCTTTACATTTCCAATTGTTTTTGAATGGGCAGATTAAAAGTTAAAAATCAAACATGCACTAAATGATGCTCATTTCTTTGTTCTCTTTTTAGGTAAGTGATCACAGATGTCCATTGTCTTTCTTTGCTGTTGCCGCAACCTATCCAGCCCACCTATGAAACTGATAGACACCTATACAGGTACACCATAAAACTAATAGCCACCTATCCTGCCAACATACATGTATAAGACTGATAGTCGCCTATCCAGTCATACTATAAAACTGATAGGCACGTATACAGTTAAATCATAAAGCTAATGGCTAGCTATCCCACCTATACACACATGTGTAAGACCGATAGCTACCTATCCCGCCAACATACATGTTTAAGACTGATAGCCACCTATCCAGTAAACCTATAAAACTGGCAGACACCTATCCAGGAACACTATAAGGCTAATAGCCACTGATCCTGCCCGCCTATAAAGATGATAGCTATTTATTTAAAGGACCATATCAGGTACTATGTAATTCACACCTGTTAAAAATCTACCTACATCTGAATTTTTGGAACATTCTTGGTAACAACCAAACTCAACTGCACGTGTAAAAAAATAGTCTGCAATGGCAAGTTTCGTGCATGTAAACTAAACTTAACACCACTGCAAATTTGGCAGGTCTGTGACATAACTACGCATTATGTTTTCGTTTAAAGTAGCGCTATAACCTAGCGTTTCTTATTTTTATTTTTATTGTTTATACATTTATGCAAATTTGCTGCACACTATAAGTAGATACACTGTATAGCGTGACTATTCGCAATATTCAGAGTAGTTAATGTGGGTGTGTGCATCTCATCATCAGCCGTCATGCAACTGGTGAAAATTTTAGAATAAAAGAGGTGCTTGGTTTACATGCAAGATTAATGTTCAAAATGCATCAATGGTAGATAGTATTTCAAGAACCTAGTTTTAATAGAAATCAAAACACACACAAATGCAATGCTAGTTTTAGACTTTGTAGTAGTCCAGTAATCTATTTCATATGGTTATTTCACTGGTTAAAAACAGATTTTCGTCCCACAGGACCCTTAAGAAAATTGTATCATATTCATTCTCATTTATTCTTTCCACATTGCCAAAAACGTGAGTTTTGCTTTGAAATGGGACGGAACATCAGTATGCACAGTTAGAGTGGAATATGGAGGTGAAAAATCTGCAGCATACTAAAAACGATGATGGAAAGTATTGCTTCGATCTTTTGGCCCAAATAATATTTACGATGAGCACAGCGTAGCATAGCCTTAAGCGTGCCATAGGAAAATCCCTCTCAAATTAGGAAGACCCTGATGTTAACTAGGGCTGCGTGCATCCACCGTTTTCGTTCCGGTAATAACTCCTTCGATTTACTCCCCGGTGAGAAATGTCACTTTCGTGATAAAGACAATATAAATCGACGCTTCTTTGTGTTCCCATTCTTATACGTGCCCTAGCTATTCCACAAAACACTTCGATGAGTTCAGAAAAGCATTTCCGACTTACCGAATCCATCCATCATTGGTTGTTACATGCATACCAGAGGAATATAGAGTCACTTTTTTTACCAATATCCACTAGAGTGGTCTGTTTTCAAAGAAATTTGGTTCAATTCAGGAAATATGACAACTAATGATATTTAACATACACTATATACAGGCGCCTTTAGGGGTCATTCAAAAAGACGTCCTTCATTTTTTTTTAAAGTAAAGCCGGGTCTTCACCAAGACGTACATGTACATACACTATACACATGTATTTACAAACATATGCAAAAACCTTTGCCCTCTGGGTTTGTTTCAGCCACCAACTTGTAAATATATATATGTATATATCAAAATTTTACACCTATTAAATGTCTTTAATAGCTGTACAGTTTTGATTTTTACATATATTTAAAAAAATGGCGGCTGAAACAAACCCGGACGGCAATTTTTTGCATATGTTTGTAAAAACGTGTTTATACGTGCATGTACGTCTTGGTGGAGACCCGGCTTATTAGGTGTCCAGAAAATGTTCTGGAACATACCAAAACCCATCCTATAAATTTCCAAGCACTAATCGCTACCAAGTCTTTAGTATTTTTCCAGATTTTTCTGATAAACGGAACTTTCCGAAACTCGATGGGAAATTCCAGCATAAAAATTGGTGTTTAACACAAAGTTAGGCATAAGTACGTAATTGTTGACTTTCCCGAGATTTTAAAAATTTAAGTACGTTTGGGACTTGTGACACATTTCTTCTGGTGTCCACTTCCCCTTTTACTGACCTTTTATACTTAATTTAACAGAAAATCTAAGAACTGGAGAACGCTATCATTAGTGAACGTCTACAATGGCTACCCCCTCCCTCCCCCATGTCCAAATGGTGTCCACATGCCAGCAGACCCCTCCCTTTTTTTGAGGACGTCCTTTTTGAATGGCTCCTTACTAGCAGTATGCAAATTACGTAAAACTTTTAGCTAGAGCTTTTGCATGATTCATGTTTTATTCTAGTACCTTTTTAAACTTTAAATTTTCGTTTTATTTAAAACTATGATAAAACCTTCTTCCCTTTTAAAAAATCAATTTAAATGTAAAACTTTATTGAATTAAATAAGAGTTATAACTTATTTTAAAAACTAAACATTGAACTTATACAGACCTAAAGCAAATTTAGTATGAATATATTTTTCTAAAAATGCCAGGGACCTGATTAAACTTATGCAAGTATTCCCACGTACATTGCTTCCAAAACCACATTGTCAAGATTTATCTTTTCCAAGAAAGGAAAAGAAGATTTCTTGAACAAGTGTAGTTCTTGATCTTGTAACATTTTTGAATGTCAACAAGTTTCGCTGTTCGTTCATGTCAATTAACCAACCCTCCTCGAGTGAAAAATGTCACGCGGTTTTTCTGACCACCAGAAGATGACAAAACTCTCCGAACCTTTTTGACAAAGGACATTCAGAGAGAGGCCATCATCATCCTTATAACGCTCCAACCCAACACCGTGTTTGCCAACCGCATGTAAGCAGTAAAAGTACATGTAGAGTCATCTCGACATCGCCATCCTTCTGAAATTTTGATCAATAACGATGATAATGCATCTATGGAAATTCCTCTTAGCATGCATGCATCTCTCCCCCCATTCTTATTGCCCATGAAAGCCATGAAGTTTCCACATTTTCAAACAGCCGCAATCATAAACCGACGTGTCGTTGGCAGACCATGTTTTTAAAAATCAATAGAACACCAGACCATTTTAATAAAACTCGAGCACCCATAAACACGAAAAGGTCAGATCTCCCCGGAAAGTCTAACCTCGAGTTTCGCACTTGAAAAAGGGCCTTCCGAGCCATATAAGAAGTCGTTTGGTCACTCTTTTAATATTCTTTTTCTTTTTATTTCCCTTTCCTTGTGGGAGGGTTTTACGTTGGAGCTTACCAGGGGTTGCTTCAGCTATGGAGCTGGATCCTTCTTGATTCTGGAAGGCTATAGGAGACATATCCAATGGTCTGCTACCCCGTGATGCATGGCCGCACGTTGCATGGACAATTTTCCATCAATGACAAACAGCGATGGGGGAAATCATATCTCGAAACATTACGGCTCAATACCACAAAGCCCCACTCAGTGAGAGAAATTCAATAACAACGGTAGTTACCAACAAGGAGAAACTGCCGTTTTAAAGTAGGCCGTGGAATTCTGATGTCTTTGTTTCAGTTTAGGTTTCCTGGATGCAGCGACAAAACGAATGACGAAATGGACGTTCGTAAGCCCAGGGATGAACAAGATGTATGATGCAATAAATAAAGACAGTAATGCCAGACTCAAAAGCATCTACTAGTACTGCTGAACGAGGAACTGGATATATATATGACAGGGATATTTTTCTATGAAACTTCTATTCCGTGCTCTTGGAATCACAATGTTCGATTTTAAACCTCTTATCATTGCCGTGTCCGTTAAGCCAGTCTTGGAAGTCGTAGTGATATATAGTTGTATTCAAAGAAGTGCGATGGTCGATAATGTTCATCAGATTAGCATATAGTATAAAAATCGATAGGTTAAATGTACTTGACCATTCTCTTATCAATTCTACCAGCATGTATCAAATATGTTGCTTGCAGAGACAGTTGCTGGATAAGATACAAGTTACTTTACCAGTCCTCCTATCGATTTTAAGTTTTGGTAGCTGCAGTAATCACATCAGTAATGTGCATGCAAAGGCCTTGGAAATTATTTGAGAATATAGGATAGGTGTACTTAACCATTCTCTTATCAATTCTACCAGCATGTATCAAATATGTTGCTTGCAGAGACAGTTGCTGGATAAGATACAAGTTACTTTACCAGTCCTATCGATTTTAAGTTTTGGTAGCTGCAGTAATCACATCAGTAATGTGCAAAGGCCTTGGAAATTATTTGAGAATATAGGATAGGTGTACTTAGCCATTTTCTTATCAATTCTACCGGTGTGATTCAGATATACCACATTTGGTGCTTGCAGTGACAGTTTCAGGAAAACACTGACAAGTTACTTTTGCATCCTCTTGTCGATGTTAAGTTTTGGTGGTTGCAGTAATCGCATTAGTAATGTACAATAACCTTGGAAGTTAGTATATAAGAATATAGGACTTATCAATTCTACCAGCATGTATCAGATATACCAATTTTGGTGATGACAGTTGCAGGAAAAGATTGCTAATACAAATTACTTTAGCAGTTCTCTTATCGATTTTAAAAGTTTTGGTGGTTGCAGTAATGGTGTACTTAACCATTCTCTTTATAGTTATAGGATGTGCACTTAACTACTCTCTTATCAATTATATCAGTTTTGACAAATACTGTAAATAATTGATAGGAAACGTGTTGTTAGACACGCACACTTCTCAATTGTACCAGTCTTGGCAGTAAACACAAATCGTCAAGTGCTTCTCTATGAACTTTTGATTGGTCACTTATCATTATCATGTCAATGTAATCGCTGCAATGACAGCGCTGTATTGTTTGGTCAACATCCTCATCAGTTTAGCGTTATCCACTATCAAGACAAAACATGCATTTCATCGTTTTCAAGCATTATCAGGCGTATCAGATTAGCCAGTGGCATGCAGTAACCATGACAACTAAACAATGACGAAGAACAATATATTCATAAGATTAACATCGAGGAACACAATGCACATCAGAGATGTATTTAACCATTCTCTCATCCTCTCATTAATATCATGTCACTCTAAATCCTCTTTACCACTGGTAAATAAATCTTCTACAGTAGCACCAAAAGGTAAATTTGTGAGGCTTCAGAATATATTAATTATAAAACGAAACATTTGTATCGATAAACTAGTTTAGCCTTAAGTAACCATATAAACAATCATTTATTTAATTTCAATATTATTTTCATTTTCTCTACTTGTACATTTAAAAAACGGAATAAAATTAATTCCTCTGATGTTTTCGCAAAAATGTATACCATTATCGTAATAAAGTTGTTGACAATCGATCGACATGTTTACGGCGTGAAAAATGGGTTTTTCAGTCCTCTTATTGGGTTCTGTAACAGCTGAATACCAAGATTTGAAGTAGGACATATTAATTGCATCAGATAATTGAATCCTTAATCCTATAGGCCATTTCCCTGCATTAATAATGTGAATTACTTTGAAATATTGCGTATTAGTTTTAATTCGTCGATTTTGAACCAAATTGAAACGGATTTGGTGTCTGCCAGTTTGCTTTAACAAATCTAATTATATATTTCCTTGTTCTCAATTGGTTATTTGGACGAAACCTGTTAGACTCACATGCTAGAATATATTTACAAGCTTTTAAATCTACCTGACTGACTGTCCCTGCAGTTTATTTATTTCCTGGATTTACACTGGAACCAAACTTAGCAGTTCTTAAAAAAAAAACTTGTTTACTTGAGATCACCTTCAAAACCTGACATGTAGTTGGAACTTCTCTACTTTTGTTAACACATTTAAAGTTGGAAAAAACAGATTTTGATAGACGAAAATTTGCAAACCCAAATTTAACTACCTTTATTTCCAGAAGAAGTTTTTTCGAAATATCATTCATTTTTAAAACTTGTTGATAATGATTACCCATTGCTAAAGTTCTAAGTAAACTTATCACAAATATGGTGGAACAAATGAAATCATACTAATATTTGCATAATTTGTATGTTGTTTCACCTGTTTGGAACTTGTACAGTTACATGAGTTATGTTTGATAGTATGACTTTTGTTAATACTATCTTCAGCAGGTATTAATGGTATTGTTATCTAGTGTATTAGTATGAATGTATATATGTATATATATATATATATATATACGTGCAGCTAACTATAACGTTATATATCTGTAGTATGTTCAATACTTATCATTATCTTCCACTCAATGCATTTAACGCATTTGGTATTTCAACAAACTATAATGTTGAAAAATAATGTATTTCTAGTTTCTTCAACTTTTGAGAAATTCGCAGAATACGTCTCATTATTTTGCCAAATCGTTTGCCTTTAGCCGATTTTTTTTGTCCCTTTTTCAAAAACGAATTTCTCCTCAGTCTCTCGAATAAAATACGAACGTTTTGATGAATATTGTACGCGATTATACTTTGCTCAGAATTTATTGCGTTGAAGCAATAAGCTTTTTTACGATTAATGAGATTGGTAAAGGCACTCTACGCTATTCCGTATACCTTGCATTCATTACTCATCGCATAAAATACTCGTTTTCGAGTGAAGATTTCGGGATAGGCTTTAGGTGCAATATCGTTATCGCGTTCCGGGAAAAAACGAAAAAAAACCGTCTGAAATAAATGATACCTGTGAGTTTTTTTGCTGAAGCTTTGCATGTATCCCTCTTGGATAATATCTCAAGTTGAGTTTTTTTTTTTTTACTGGGACTTCGCTTGTCGCTTGTATAGGCGAATGAATTTATACAAATGCAGAGAAATCTATTTGGGGAAACCTTAAAAACCCATTCTAAAGCCCACGTTTCTTTCAATCTGTCAAATCAAATCTAATGAATACAGTTTTAATTAAAATTGAGCGACACTGCAACGGTTTCAAAGACGAAAAAAGTGCACGATTTCTAAGACATCACATTCTCCTTATAAATAGAAATAGCAAATAAGTGGAAGTAGGAAAGATTTCAAACTTACATTATGCGGTGGCGTATTCTTATTGTACATGAGACGTGCTGCTTGTGTATTCACGATATTCATTTGAAAGAACTTCTGAAAAAAAAAGAGAAATAAACTTGTGATATTACGCTGTATAGACTATTGTCCCGTTATTATTAATTCACATATCCTAACTTTGATCTGGCAAGACTAACGCATAGAAGACTGACGCCATCTATGGAGCATTCGGTGCAACGGAGCAAGCATTGGTGATATTACAAATTCTACAATGATAATATTTCTTAATATCGCCAAACATATGCTTCACCTTTTAGCATGTACAATGTGAGTTATAACAAAATAAAACCCAATAAAAAAAATCGTAACTTTAGGAAAAATGCTTCGATTTCAATGAAATTTGAAACTCACACAGAATATGTAAGGAACAGAAAAATTCTTCCGGGCATGCGATCGACAAATCTCAGATTTTTTCATTTTTCAACAAGACGGTGCCTGCTCACCATCCTCGAGAAACAGTTGAACTGCAACAACAGAAAACGCCGCAGTTCATCGAACCCAACCACTGGCAACCAAACAGTCCGGACTTGAATCCAATGGACTAAAAAATTTGAGTAATTCTCCAGGAAAAGGTTTACAGATCGAAGAATAATAATATCGAAGACTTGAAACTACGAATTGAGAAAACATGGATTTTTAAGCCAAATGATTTACATAATTGATTGTAAAAACCCTTATACAACACATGTGGGATATGGTGTTCGGGCAAGTTTAAATTATTTTAACACTAACTAGAAATATGATAACACAATGGAGGAAATGATCTGAAGAAACTGTAAAGCCTGGTTCACACTTGACTCAAGTGGCGCACTTAGAGCTAGCGTAGTGTGCTCGCTCACGGAATCACAAATTTTG
>JAQGBW010000525.1:0-39724 GCA_034698625.1 Julus scanicus | reverse complement strand
GTTATTTTCAACATTTAAAATTTTTGTAACATATATTCCGGAGGCCCGGGCCCCTAAAAATCCCGGGCCCGGGGTATTTTCCCCCCCTTGCCCCCCCCTCTCGTCAGGCCTGCCCCGGTCTCCCCTACAAGGCCTCACATTCCCTAAAAATTACCCTACAGTCAGTAAATAAATGAAATTCAAGTATACATACAGCATGTCAGATAAATTGAGATAATTACATGTTAATACCACTATTAAAAGCCCCGAATAGTCCAAAACCAGAAGCTAATTTTCAGCAAAAAATTGCGCTTATGGAGTTACAAAAAATCTCTTCACTTCATCCTTGTTATTATTCAAAATTCCTTTGTACACTTTATACAGTGAAAAATGTAATTAGTCTATCACCAGCTCTGGTTAATATGAAGGGCCAAGCTACAAAAAACGAAATTAACACACACAAAAAAAGACAACTCTGCTGCATGTGAAATTTTAAAGAAAATGTCCTTGAGCAACCACCAACATTCAACACCATAGCACGCAGCAGTCCTTGGAGGTGATAATCAAGATTCAATGAACATATTTTGTGAATTCATCTAAAAGTGTAAGGTCCACCATCCCAATCCAGAGTGGTTGTTGTGCAATACAACACCTACTGACCCAAATCAGGGTGTTTGCCACAGGGCATTTTGAATGGGCGCTTGCCCAGCTGGTTTAAATTGTATTCACACAAAAAAGCAGACATTTTTTTTTTATTATACTAAACAGTATTCTTTTTTTATCCTCAGGCTACCAATTCATTCCACCTGGCTTGGCAAAAATTTCTGGGGAAAAACACGGCCACATGCTAGTTTTTTTGGAAAGAAGGGCGAGCATAGGCCAAAATTTCACTCCTTTAAACAAATTTGCGGTACAAATTACAGAACATTACAGAAACGAAATTATTATACCAGTAGAACAGGGTTCCCTAAGATGGATCCATGACTAGACAGAAAATCTGTGGACACTGATGTGGAAAAACTTTCACTAACTAATAACTGAAATTTAGCAACGATTTGTTATGTTTACTACAACAAATATGATGTATTTAATATTTTAATAACTGAATTGTGGATTTTGGGGTATTCTTAGTTTCCTTAAGAAACACGGCACAAAGGGCATTGATAGCAGTTTAAATAAAATACTGTTCCGGATATCGAGAATGGAGTACTGCAACTAACAAAATTCGTGGTAGTCTCGTACTTTGTTGTTGTGATTAGGACCAACCAAGACTTAAACCCAGCATCACAACATACTATTGTTGAAATTAGTTCATGTTCAATAGATTTGGAAATATTCTAGAAATCAAATCATGTATGACGCATGATATCAAACAAAAAATAACCTATAGAGAAGCTAAATTCCTGTCTATCCAGCAAGTTCCAAAAGTGGTTGGAATACTACTCTATAATATCCCAAGCTCCACCTACTCTAAACTGGCGTGTAGTAATAAAATGAATTCTTTTACAATCAATCATGTGTGATGCAGCATGCATTTATTGCTTGGAAGTTATAAGTGTGAAGGACTTTGGTTAGGCCAAATTACTGGTTCATTGGCCAGAACTGTACCAAGTATGATAGCATAACGACATATATAAATTAATTCAATAAAGAAAATAGTTTGGAATGTGGTGAACAGACACCGGCAAAGGCTTCTTGGAAAAAATACTCTACTTTGTAATACAAATTGGGTCTTGTTCCCAAATTATTACCAATTTTTGAAGTCTGTGAACTAGAAAAGCAATGTATACTAACTTTACTCTAAATTATAGTTCAAGTTAATGTGTTCAATGAAGGCTATTCGGAATGAGATAGGAAGAGATAGCTACGAATAAGTGAAAACTTTTTAAGTGGCAGAGATCAAGGTTCTAAACTATAAAATGCCTAAAACAAGGAAAACTTCCATTACGATAGCAAAAAAAAATGACATCCTCCCTTCTGATCAGAAACCTATGCCTTTGAGATGTAAATCTTGTTTAATTGAAAGGGAATTTTGCTTATTGTAGGATTTAACTGACTCATTCAATCATTGAGCAATTCTTGACTTTCCTACCAACATCAGTGAGCTAATGCTTGGAAAATTCAAAATATGCAAATTAACAGTTGCAAACCTAATTGAAAAAGGAGTTTCCCACGAATGCCAATCTACAATCAGTGAAGTGAATAAATAAAGCTTTAATGCTTCACCGATTTTACAAAATGCGTTAGTTTGGAAGCTGTTATTTTTGGATAACAAACATGGATGAGAGACAGAGTGACTGACAGTGAGACTGTTCAGTGCTAAAAACCTTCAATGTCTATAAAATAGTTATTATCTAGAATAGGCAAATTTTATTTCTAACGAATATGTTAGGCACTAACAGGATATGACCTACCGCCGCTACAGGAAGAATAAAAACTTCACTGAACTTTTTTAAAAAGTCATTTACAAAGGGAGTCGGTGTAGGCCTAACGTAAACAACGAATCAGTACGTACCTTTTCGATGACATTTTTACATGATTAACGAGCAAGTCGCCAAGAATGTGGAACGCCAGACCAACATCGAAGTGCTATCTTCTTAAAGCATCGTCCATTCGTAGAATAACTACTTTTGTAAAGTTGCAAAAGAAGCATTGAGTCCCAGCACGGACGGTAATAATGACTCCGGAAGATGCGATTATTCTCCTCTGCGACTTACCATATCACTGGTAAATACTACGGCACAAAGATATGCATCATTATAGACGTATCAAGATGAAATACTCATGAAATTACGGAAAACTTTCTCAAAAAATTAAACTATTTACGGTACGAAAGAAGAAGAAACATACAACATTCCAATGTGGCGATCAGACCGACAATCTGAAAGCACACATGAGCCAGAGTTCATGAAAAAAGAATATTTTTCAACAACGGCGCTTTTGTTAAATGCCGAAAATGGAAAGCGACACAAAATACAGGGTGTCCCCGATGCGTCTGTTCAGCAAAATAAATAGATTGTTTTTAACTTTTATATTCGTATTAAAATAATCTAAAATATTCAATTACACATTCAAAAACTTTGAGCAGCGTTTAAACAAGTTTCATATGGCATTATAATGCAAACTTTTATTTTATTAATATTTGCAGTAGGCCAAAATTCCTCATTAGGGGCCATTCAAAAAAGATGTCCCCGAAATTTCTCCAAAAATCGACTTCCGTCCTCCCCCTCCTCCCCTGTTTATTTTAGCCCAGAGCTGCGTCCTTAATTGTTTTGAAAAGTAGGGTGTCCAGAAAGTTTTTTTGGAACATAACAAATACCCATTCTATACATTTCCAAGCACCCATCTCGCTGCCAATTTTATGACATTTTTCCAGATTTTTTCTGATTAACTGAAATTTACTGACATTGAAGGGAAATTCCAGCATAAAATTGGTGTTTAAAACAAGTTTAGGCATAATTTCCGATTTTCCCGAGGTTTTACAAATTCAAGTACAGTTTAGCTAGACAGGGTATACACATCTCTTCTGGTGTCCAATTCCCCTTTTCACTGACCTTTAAAACTTAAACAAAAAATTGAAAAATACCATCATTAGTGGACGTAAATAAATCAAATGTATTTAACACAATACCATACCTCAGAATACAAATCGCTCAAAACGATTTTCCAAATCTTTGAAAACATTGTTGAGAAATAATTTACCATTTCCAGTTGCCGAATTTAGCCCTAGCTGAAGTCCAACTTAAAACATGGCTTGTCAACTCTCCAGTGAAAAAGATTCCAAATAAATCAGAAATTTCTTCCATAGTCTCATCAAAATGATAATGCACTAATATTATCATAAAATACAAATGAGCAACCTGTGGGAAAAAAAACATCACCACTACTTCTGAAGTTCCGAATTTGCATGAGCTTCAGGATACAATGAATTTGGGCCACAAAACTCATCTTGCCTGGATCCACACCTTTTTGGTCCCAGGACTCCTTACAATTTCACAAATTATAATACTTAGCACCCCAACGATTTATTATTTATATGGTTACCTAATGGACCTCATGGATCCCCTAAAATGGTCTCGAGTTCTAGATGAGCTGTTTATTTTGTTTTAACTACATTTTCGAAATCAATTATTTAATAATTATGATTGGTTTACCAAATCGGGTTTCTAAGTCGATCCATTTCTAAGTCTGCCATTTTTTTTGGTAGTGATTTACTACATTTCCGTAAATTTGTATTATTAAACAGCATTAATGCATAATGATAACAAAATGAATTTTATGACGAGCAGTTTAGAAAATCAAACAAAGACAAAATTAAACCGATTGAATATGTTAAGTTTATTCAATTTTGTATTCTGCAGATATATGTATTATGCCAATAAGCAAATTGGTAGTCAATTGTGTTAGTGGGGATTATGTGGTGGGGATGGTTAGTAAATTGGTGACTCTGGAGGGTTAGTGTTTACCAGCTACGAACTAATATGAAGCCAACTGGGTGCCACGAGAAGAAGCACCACCCACTTCTAGTCGGTAAGTAGTGCCTGTATGTTATAAGGGCACATTGCATGGTTGGGCAAACAGGCTGTTGAAGAAAAATATCAATTTAACAAATTTCAGCAACATTATTTAATAAACACATTTTATATCCACACTTACTTAGTTGTGCTGGTTCCAACACCACCCTCCAAGAGTCACCGATCTATACAAATGAAAAATGATTCTTTAGTCTTTCAACACTTAAAAACAACTGCCATGCATGGGCAATATGGGCATACATAAAACTTATCTACTGGGGAAAATAAGCTACTTCCAACTTTTATGCAGACCTACTATTAATAAAAATAGGTCATAGTATCCAAAACGTACTGTACATTAAAACATTGAACTTACTTGCTGGCACTTGCTTCACCTTCAGAATTTTTCTGAAAGCTTGGTGGTGCATACCGGTTGTACAAACCCCAAATACTATTCATTAATTTGTCATTGTATTTAGCAGGTGGATTTTCATGAACTGCAACAAAATGAATTGGTAGATAAAAAGTGAGTGTCTGATTAATACAAAAGAATGAAGAAGAGGTCAATTTTTCACAACATACAGTACTTTCAACAGTTACAAAATTCCGTCTGAGAACTGAATATGGTTGCCGAAATACAAAACTGAAATATCAGATTCTCATCCAGAGTCTACATGAACCACTTCTATGAAGTTCACGTCTACAAGTATTTTTGTAATAAAAAATCTGTCATAAATAACACTTAATGCGCAAACATCTGACATATAGTATTATATCAACAACCTGCGTCATTGAAATGAGGGTGGGGGAGGAGGATGAGGCGAGACTGTTATTTAAGAAAATTACGACACAAGTCCCTAACAAGGCCATATTTAAAGAATGGTCCTGAGTCGCACTTTGGGGGAGGATGGGGGAAGGGGGTCCTGAGACAAACTTTGGGGGGTAATAAGTCACACTTTGGGGGGTCCCAAGTCACACTTTAGGGGGTTAAGAGTCATACAGTTTTGGGTGGGGGTTGTGAGTGATAGGTTTGGACAGTACCGTGTCATAAAGCTTGAAACTCCATTGCTGTAAAGGGCACCCAGCATCATCGTTACATGTGAATTTAATTCATGAATATGCCATACCAAATTAAAAACTAAATTGCTTGGATAGTTTTGTGGATAAACACATTTTCAGCTACATCTAAAAAATGGATGAATGTCATCCAGATTTATTCAACGCGTATTTCAAGAATGGGCGGAAACTGGATACTCAACTCTGGTTCGCCCTATGTTGGAATACTGCGCTACTATTTGGAACCCTCACAGGATGGTTCATATTCAGGACATAAGAGATGGTCCAGCGTAGGGCAGCCAGATTTGTTAAGGGCAATTACCAACATTCCGCGAGTGTGACAGAAATGCTCCACTCTCTAAATTGGGACACGCTGAGGTCCAGACGCGAAAAGTTATCTATGGGGTTATTTAAACGTTTTAATCTTTCTCGTAATTCACATCTTGTTTAACATATTTAATGCTTAACGACCACTGTATCAGTAGACATAATCACTCAAATCCTTTGACCGAGCTTGGTCGTGCCAAGACGGATGCTTACTATTGGTCTTTTCTGAATGCAATTAGACGATGGAATAGCCTTCCTGGCGAAAGTCCAGATTTTGCAAAAATTCAATCTAACGATGATGTCTAAGTAACTACTGACGTAATACCATTGTCCTGAAATATAGGGTACTGAGTTGGATTTTATATGCTGAAATTTACAACAGCTGAGATATTTAAAACATATTTCTTAGCTCATTTAAAAACAAAAATAATAAACTCATTATCTATTGTATGCTTACAAAAATGATTAACCCTGTAACTTTACTTGCTAGCAAAGTTGTAGAAAGTTGCACAGTAGTGTCATTGGGCCTCATCAAATTGCCTTATGCTCACATAAACAGTTTCATTAATCGACTTTCTGATCTTTTAATAGGTGACATTGGGATGTTTGACTTGGCAGTACAAAACAACCTGTGCACTAGCTTAGAGCAGTTAAATTTGTGTCTGCGCACGTAGGCCGATATTTCAAGAGAAATGTCGACAAGCATCCATTACTTCAAAAAAATACATCTACAGCATGAAGGCTATTAAAAGATGACCCCAGTGTTAATCCATGTTATAAAAAAAAAAAACTAGCACCGAGCAAACTTACACGATAACATCCTGACATTCGATGGGGAAAGTCCTCCAAGGTCAATTTTAATATCGAACTCAGTCAGCACAAGTACAGGCACAGGCACAACATGTTGCCCCATTTGTAAATGAACTGGTCTATCATAATTTTAATCACCGAAATACAAAATATATAAGATTACCATTGTAAGAACTCTGCTGGGCCTTTGCATTGCTCGAATCCTTGTCCTTGTAGAGAGAAGCTTCCCACTGATGACGGACTTTGGACACAGTGCCCAAAGTTATTGGAATGGAAGACATCTCTTCTAAGAATTTTAAAGAAAAAGGTTTTGATTAGTGATTGGGTTATTGAATTACTTGATGACTGAAAAAAACAGCACTGCAATTATGGAATTAATTTCATTTTGCAAAATTAAAAATCTCCCAACGTCACAAGAAGACATTTGGGCCCAAGTCTGTTTCTTGTCCTTTCTGATCGAAGTTCGAATTTACACGTTATGCATGTCATGTTCAGCTAGTTAATCTTGCTAACCCTTTACAAGATTAAACCTCTATTTGTTTGGCATTCTTTAGCCTTAGTTAGCTTTGGGCCCTTAAACCCTACCCAACCAACCAACATACAAAAACTTTTACAACTTTTTAAGTAACTGGCGGTCTACCATCCTAGCTATGACTTTCACACTTTTACAAACAAAAGCCGGAATGGGCCCTATAAAAATTGGTGCACTTCTTCCTTTCATCCCAATGCCCTTCTAGCTATAATTCATCACAAATAATTCATCATGAAATAAGCACAAAATAATTAAATAGCTACATCCAAATATTTAATTATCAATATTGAGTGTCAGTGCCCCTAGTCGCATATTCAACTTGACTATTTTTGCTATAATGGACTGACATGGTAAAGGCCCATAATTAGCCACTAATAAGGGCTGCTGAATCATAATAAAGCTAGTTGATCATTATACATTTTGAGAAGATGAAAATGATGATATGGTAAGCTATTTTTAATGACAAGTTAAAATTATCTATTGCATTGACCAAACTAAAATGGCGTCATTAAATTGGAGCACTAATTTACAGCTTCTGGAATTATCATTTTACTAGAAACGAAAGGGTTACTAGGCAAAGTAGAGAAGAAAAAAGTTCCATCTATTTGCAACTTTACTTGTGTAACAGGGTCAGAGAAATTCGATATGTAGGCTATATCTCCAGTTGCATAAAGGGTTAACTGTATAGCTCACAAACATTGATATCCAAACTACCACAATGTTGCAAAAATGTAAAAATGCACAATCAAGATAAGTACAATTCCAACCACAGATGGGGCATGAATATGGACAGACTATAGCATTTGTCAGAAGTTTATCAAATTTAAATCTTTGAAAATCTGAAGCTTTAACATTATACCAGCGGTCGCAGGGCCCATTTACATTTTTTTAAAAATTGGTATGGAGTCCTTTAAATTCATCAAATTACTGAGGGCCCAAGACATACTCCCAGAGCTGACGACAGGTAATTTACATTAACCGCAGAATGTTTTGGTAAAAAAAACCTGGAAGAACTAACCCAAGTAATATATTAAAAACGGCAATGTTGGATTTCTGGTTGGCAACTTTGGCAGTTTGCTGCCAATATTGGCAATTGCAATGGTAGAGTTGTCTCAATCGTTGGTTTTATGTTGTCAGTTAATTGTTGGCATTGTTGGTCCCAGGGCCCTGGGGTACCAATGAGGGAAAAGGGGGGATTTAACCCCTTCACCCCTTTTAATATGCAGGCTCGGTATTGGGGTTCAGCAGTGACGATATAACTGGTAACCACTTAGGGTGCCGGGGCCCAAAAATTGTAGCTGCTCCACTGCAACAATGGTTTCATGCTGTCAGTCAACGTTGGCAACAGTTAGTTGCTAACGTAAAAACACAAAATAAAATATAATCGAATGCTGTTGTTGGTTGAGGGCCAAAAGGCGACTGAGGCTGAAGAAGGCTCAACCACCTGCAGGTGAATCAAACAAAAGCATAGATAGTATTTACTTGTTGAAATTAAAATAAAACATAGGTATATTGTGTTGGCATTTCGTTGATAAATATATTTTGTCTAGGGCGTCGAGAGCCAGCTAGGGACGGGCCCAGGGTTACCAATGAGGGGAAAGAGGGTCGAAAGTGGGGTATTTAACCCCCTCCCACATTTTAATACATATAGGTCCGGCATTAGGGGTTCAGCAGTGGCGATGTAACTACTAAGAGGGCGCTGGGGCCCAAAATAAATGAAGGCAAAACAATAATGATCAATGTATTGTTGGCATTTCGTTGATAAATATAATTGATTAAACATAGGCCGATATGTATAATTTGTACCATGCATAGACCCAGGGGCGTCGACAGCCAGCTATAGGGCCGGGCCCAAGGTTACCAATGAGGAAAAAGGGGGTATTTAAGTTAACCCCCTCCCTCCTTTTAATATGTAGGTTCGGTAATGGGGTTCAGCAGTGGTGATGTAACCAACGTGAGGGCGCAGGGGCCCAAAATCAATTCTGCGTCTGGGCCCAAAAACTGTAGTACTCCACTGCATGCATGGTTGACCCAACGATTTTCGGTTACTTTGGAAATACTTCCCAATGAAAAATTAAACTTTAGTACGTGCCAATTAGCTCGCAAGTGAGAAAATTAGGCATAAAATGAAGACATCACGTCACTAGAAATGAGATCAACTGACCTTTGAATGCCGTTGAAGGCGCACACCGACCCAACAGGTTGTTTTTGTAGTAACTCAGTTTCTCTGCTATTCGTTGAAAATCGGAAATTTCGAGGTTCATAAAATAACTTAAAGTGAAACAAATAGTGGATTTAATGGCAACGGAATGGTAAAATAAGCGTAATGATTTGTGAAAAATATATAACAAGACTAGATAAACTTTGACGACGCAGACGACGACTCCAGCAAGATCTACTGGCGAATGATGAAAGCTGAACAGCCGTACGAAAAACCTGAACTGCGGCGCATTCTCATTGGCTCATTCCAAATGGACACGCCCATTGACGTCACACAATTGATTTTCTAGTGAAGGAAGTGTTGACACCGTTTCATAATAACATGTTTGTTGCTTTTCAAGATCAGGGACACTATTTAAGCAAAAATAACCAAACAAATAACAAGCAATAACAATATATTTACGCAATAAGCTAGCACGTAACTTACTACAAAACTCTTATTATAACAGGACTTGGTATCGTGCCTCGGTGGCTCAGTAGGTAGAGCGTAAGTCTCATAATCTCAATAGAGAGGTTCTATCTTAAGGTCGTGAGTTCGATCCTCACCCGGGGCATTGTTTTTTTTTTTAAATTTTGTTTAACAAGAAAATAGTTGTTTTCTGTTCACCTGATTTTTATTTTACAACTAACAGAATTTAAATAAAAATAACTAGGTTTCATGTTTTATCATTCTGTCATTGTAATTTACACAGAATAATCGAAAATATTGCCAAGAAGTGTACATTTTAATGTAAGGGCCATTCAAAACGGACGTCCTCGAAATCCCTTTAAATATTGATTCCCCTACAGCCCTGTCCACAAGGTGTCCATTTTATCCCCAAAGTCTTTCTTCTCTCTCCCCCATCCTCCCTAATGGACATACTTTTTTTTTTTGAAACGTAGCGTCACTAGCGTGTCCAGAAAATTTTTTGGAACATAAAAAGGCACACCCTATAAATTTCCAAGCCCCCCCCACTCGCTACGAATTCCACGATTTTTCTTATTAACGGAAATTTCCAAACATTGAAGGGAAATTCCAGCACCCATTAATGTTACAGATAATTCTCGAAAGTGTCCATTTCCCATTTCACTTACCTTTAAAACTCAATTACACAGAAAATCCAAAAAATGAAAAATATACCATCATTATTGTACGTCCAGATCAACAAAACGATTTTCATCGAAACAAAGCACTAATTAGCAAAAAATTATTGTAAACTGAAAGTAACTTTCGAAAAATACACATCTGTTTTGCACAAATGCCCATTTGACTCGATCATGAGCATGAAGAACTAAGATGAAGAGTGAAGACTAAACCCGCGGTTTTCAAACTGAGTTCCTTGGAACATTTTCAATGCTTTAATAAAAATTTGGAGTATTTTTTAGTCTATAACTTGATAATTCACAACGCAATTTAAACAATCATTCATATGGATTATATATGATTATATTTGAAAAATATTAATAAAAAACCTTCACCAAAGTTTTGGTGTTCAAAAACTGCATAAATATACATTTTCAAATATTTAAATATCCATAATGAACTATAGAGATGGGCGATTTGACACTTATTTTAAATAGTGAGTAGCACTAAGCTCAAAAAATGCAGTACTATATTGTACTTCAGTACTCGATTTAAATTGTGTTGCATAGTTTTATTTGATATAATTTTGGTTTATAATTTACAGTAATTAATAATAACCATTAATTAAGAATTATAAACAATGTCAATATACAAAATTAAATATACTATTAAATAAGCTATCAAATACAAATTTTAATCAGAATTAAATTCAATCATAAATATGAAAATTTGTATTTTAAAAAATACTGAAATTCCTGTGGTGCATTTTTCATACTAGGGTTTCAAACAAGTAACATTTAAATCATAGGGTTCCATCAGGGTTTGAAAGTTTGAGGACCGCAACAGTCTAAATAAATGAAACATGCTAAACAATGAGATGAAATTTTGCATACCGTCTCAATATTAGAGTTGTGTTGGATTCTAAGCTTGTTCAATCTGACAGCACAGCTTGGTTAATCTGACAGCACAGCTCGTTTAATCTGACAGCACAGCTTGTTTTAGAACAAAGGCAACATTGGTCGCCATCTTGGTCCAAAAATATTATATTTGAAAACTCTGATTGTGTACATTAATAAACTTTCAATAAAATATGAAATTTGAATTCTAATGACTATACACTGTCATCAGAAAGTAGAGGCAACTTTTCATCTCTAAATGAAACACTGTTGCCATATGTTCTTACATAATGTTCTATAGTTGCTGACATTCTTCTTTCACTCGCGTTGCTGTTTCTTCGTTTTAAGACCATGTAAATCACGAGAAAAATCACCTGGAACATAAAATTAGTTGAATTATAATTAACCTGTTAATTTTGGTTTCATAACAAAAAAGAATTAGCATTGCACTATATACTAATGCAGACTGCTTTTACAGTATCATTCATGTAATCCAAAACTTTCTGACAGAAATTATATATCTTCCATAGTATAACATTAACAGCAAGCAATAAAATGATTAATGTGATTATTAAAGGCAGATTTGTAATTATATTCAGTTTAAAGTTTACTCTTGGTATCATATTTCTTTGCATTTATCAAGAAATGATGTGACCTTTTCAATAAAATGAGTATAATATTTCCCTCGCAAATTTGGAGAAGGTCCACCTGATTTCAGTTTTGTCTCAACTTCAAAATTAAACTTTTTTTGGCAAGTTATACATCTTCAAATATTGTACAATTATGACTAAGCAGTATTAATTCACGCAGACGACAATCGTTATATATTTCATTAAGCACCATTAAGTTGAGCAATGAGCAATTTGCAATAACCTTGAAACAATAATTTAAATAACAACTAAGTTAACAGCAATGAGTTATTGGTTACTTAGCCTATTGGATTACTGAATAGCTGGTAAGTAATGTTTTTGACTTATGATTTACGGTATACTACTTGGGCAATATTTCACCAAATAAAAAACATAGAAATGTCGATGATTACCAGGAAAAAATGAAGAGCAAACATGACCATGCTTGCCCACTGGAATCCTACTTTTTCATATAAAAAACCACCGAGCGAAGGTCCAATAAAAGCCCTGCGATTGATAAAAACAACATTTGTTATTTTGAAAAAAACATAAAATATGTTAGAAGAAACATTATAGCTTCAAGTAACAGAATGTCTCACCCCAGAGCAAATGAAGACGTGTACAAGGAGGATACCATGCCATATGTTCCCAAATTATCTGGAAATCCGCCTTTTCTAAACACAAATAAGTTTTCAACCTTAATTTTGTGTTACAACAACATCATAAACTACTTTCATTAAATATGATATCAATAGTTACATTGATTCCCGCAATGCATCGATGAAACCACATACGATTTCACCACCGATACATAAACCATGAAATACTAGTGCAACTATGATCACCCATAAAATTCTTTAAAAAAAAATCATGGTTTAGAATTAATTTTACAAATAAAATATTCACAAGAGTATAAAAGATGGTGAACTTACGTTTCAAAGGGAAAAAATGGTGCTGGACCAATAAATAAATAAGCAATGCATCCAAAGAAGCCCCCAAATGCACACAGGATTTTGGCAATGTCCTATAAATACAAATTATTTTAGGGTAAGAAATACAGTATTGTGTACAATTAGGAATGATTTAATCAAAAGTGAGAATTGATATAGCAATATTTTAAAAAAACAATGAAAACGTATACACTGTACATAATGGGCCTTTTGCAACTTTATTATAAACGAATTTTTGAGACAATTTATTTCTTCCCTTCCCTGATTCTTGAATTTATAACAAAATTCTAAATATTATGAATTCCTAAATTACTTTACGACAAATGACAATAATCAGGATTGTTTTCTGCACTTAAGGGCCACTCAAAAAGGACTTCCAAAATTCCTTCAAAAATTGATTTCCTACCAGATTTTTCTGATTAATGGAAGTTTCCAGCACCAAATATGTGCTTAACAAAAAGTTAACCATAATACCAGACTTTCCCTAGGTTTTAAAAATTCAAATACATTTGGGACTGGGGAAACATTTCTTCTGGTGTCCATTTCCCCTCCCTCTCACCCCCTTCTCCTGTCCACATGGTGCCCACATGCCAGCAGACCCCCACCTCCTCATGAGGACGTCCTTTTTGAATGGTCCCTTATTGATGCAAGAAAATATCTACGTGAGCAATGGCTTTTCAATAAATAAGAAAAAATCTAATAAATCATGCTATTATAATACTCATAAAACAATCTCTTGACATCAATTTAAGTAATTTGGAAACACTTCACCAAAAACATCATCTGTCTTCAATTTTAAGAGGGTAAGGTTTGGAAAGCCAATGAACGGCGAGACGACTTGGATACATAAAGTTGCAAAGATTACTTTTTTTCAAAATGAGGTGCGAAAATTGATTTATAGTCTACAACAGTGCACCTCAGTAGATTCCTAATTATTATGAAATTTGGAATGTCAAGTCAAAAATGGCGAGCGATTCGATCACAAATACAAGTATATTTGCAAAAATACGAGGGGCGGTCAAAAAGTCTTGCATATTCGTTTAGTATTCGAAAACCAGATGTCGTATAAAAAAACTGAAATAGCCATTTTTATGAGAAGGAAATTTGCTATTTTTCAAAGCAAGACCCGAGTTTGTTGACACATTTATCCCAGTGTTTGATGAGATTGTTTATACCCCTCTTGAAAAATGTGTTACGTTGGTTATGCAAATATTGTCGAACCGCAAGTTTCACATCCTCGTCTGTTTGGAATTTTTGACCACTCAGCGTTCCTTTAGTGGACTCAAACTTCCACCAAACGACTTCTATCTCTTTGGTCCACTAAAGGAACACTTGAGTGGTCAAAAATTCCAAACAGATGTGAAACTTGTGGTTCGGCAATATATCTGCATAGCCAATGGAACGCATTTTACGAGAGGGGTATAAACAATCTCATCAAACGTTGGAATAAATATATAAAAAAACTCGAGTCGTACATTGAAAACTAGAAAATTCCCTGCTCATTAAAATGGCTATTTCAGATTTTTTGTACGACATCTGGTTTTCGAATAATAAACGAATATGCAAGACTTTTTGATCGCTTCGTGTATCTACTGTGTAAACGCATACTGTGTAAATGCATACTGTGTAAACACACTTCCATGTAGTTGTAGATATAAATAGTTTACTTCTTCCTTTTTAATAAGAAAAGGAGAGAGTCGCATTTATGTTTACAAGCCTTGACCCAATTTGGAAGATAAATGTTATTTGCAAAACTATTTAAAATACTATCTATAAATTGCTTTAGTTATATAGTAAGGATATTTGAGATTTTCATTACTCTCCAGTTTGTGGGGAGTTTTTATAGTTCGTTACAAAAACAATACCAAGTTTTAAAAATATATGAACAAAAATTGTTGATGGATAAATTCAGGGACATCAAAATTGTTATTAAATGTTTTGACCTCTATAGTCATAGAATTGTTGACCTGCCTACAAGCTATAAATATGTTGTTCAATGCAATTGTTGTATCTTAAATGTCGCACTTTGTTCTCTTAGCCTTTAGTCCTTGCTTTAATAACTTTTTTGACCATTGTGATTTAAAAAAAAGTTTTTAACTAGGGTACAGATAAATTTAAAAAAAATCGTTATCTTAGTATATGTAACATTAGATAAAAATAAACATTCGTGGACAATCTAGTTAAACATTGAGCATCATTCTGATTTTGCCACTATCGAATAAGTTTAAAAAATAACACAATAAATTGCAAAATTACACAAATATTTGCCTCATGTCAACTAGACTATAGAAAAATGTGTTTTTACATTTTAAAATAAACCAAAAACAATTATTTGATTGTCTTCAGAAGCATAAGAAATAAGATAATTTTGATAAAACATGACAAAACATTGGGAAATAAGTTGCTGCCTGTGACTACACTTGTTTTAAAATCAAGAAAATAATAAAAATTAATAAAATGTCAACATTACCATTCTATCGCACAATGCTCCCCAAATAGGTGTTGTCAGTCCATAAACGGCCCCATTCACCACAAACATTAAGCCAATTTGCAAAGGAGTCAAGTTAAACTAGAAAAGGAGTAAATGCAATTATTGAAAACTTCATAGCAAAATTATCAGTTGATAACTTGAGCAACATCAACTTACCTGTCTCACATGTGGTTCCAATGTTGCCGAAAGGAAGCCAATACTTGCAGCACTGACAAATAAGCTCATAGCGGCAATTGCAACAGAAGGAAGTTTTAAAATTGATAACATACTTTGTATTTTATCAGAAACAATTTCAGCTGAAACAAAGTTGCCAATTGTAAATAAATTTTCCCTGTATTATCAAAATGCAAACCAAGTATAATATGACTTACTGTCTTGATTTGGCAAAATGAAGAATGTGCACACTGAACCCACCAATAATAGCACTCCAAGAGATACAAAAGGCAGTGAGTAACCACCTACCTAAAATACACAAGATCAGTAAAATGAATTATTAATGACATGGAGATTATTTATTGGCATTTTGAGTCTCAGCTCATTTCATCATGTTTAAAGCAATTATAATAATTATAATCTAATAAAAGTATTACTATGATACAGTGGGTTGCTGTGAGGTGGCTAATATAATAGTGACACAAAGAGACAGCTATAAGGCTGGAAGGCTATTATTGATGTTAGAAAGCTAGAAGGGGATTAGTTTCCCAGTGTAATTAATGGAAGGCTATTATTGATGTTAGAAAGCTAGAAAGGGGATTAGTTTCCCAGTGTAATTAATGGAAGGCTATTATTGATGTTAGAAAGCTAGAAGGGGATTAGTTCCCCAGTGTAATTAATGGAAGGCTATTATTGATGTTAGAAAGCTAGAAGGGGATTAGTTCCCCTGCGTAATTAATGGAAGGCTATTATTGATGTAAGAAAGCTAGAAGGGGATTAGTTCCCCAGTGTAATTAATGGAATGCTATTATTGATGTTAGAAAGCTAGAAGGGGATTTAGTTCCCCAGTGTAATTAATGGAAGGCTATTATTGATGGTAGAAAGTAAGAAAGGGATTAGTTCCACTGGTGTAATGAGGAAAGTGGGGTTGAGCACTGTGTTTTGGTCTCTACAATGAGTGGGTTGGTGCAGGTGTAGATAAGCTTGAATTTTATGAAAGACATACAACTTACTTCATACAAAGCTCCTCCAATTGTTGGTCCAGCAATAATTCCTAATCCAAAAAATGTTTCTAGTGTGCCCTTTGTTGCCAAAATGAAAAATCAAATAAAAATCTACTCGCACATAAATAAATACGCCGAAAATCCAAAAAAAGAATACTTACAAATGCAATTGCTACATTATCTGGGAACTCCTTAGCAATGATCGAAAATCCTGCTGTCAGGTAACCTGCATTTCCACAAGCTTCTACGATCCGAATTAAAAAAGCATACGTCAAAAAGACACTATGTGATTCAACTTTATCCAGAACCCTGCAAATCACGAATATTTTGGTCAATTTGGGAAGAGGAATAAATACTTTTAAATGCTAAAACAAGCTTCAAAAGTGCATCTTTACCCAAATAGAATGCAACAGGTTGCCATTAGGAATATTCCAGTTTGTAGCATAAATTTTGGTCCAATTCGAGTGAGCTGTAAATACAATTGTTTTAATATATATATTGGTTGCAAAATAACAAAGAAATAGTCTTGATACGATATGCACACAAACTTACAAAAGTTCCATAGAAGGGTGAAACAATGAAAACCGTGAGTTCGAATATGCCAAAAACCAAACCATATTCAGTTGGAGTTGCTCCTTTCTTCTCTGCCTACAAATACAAACACAGGTATCAGAACATAATAAATAATCAAAAATCAGTAATCATTAAGATATGAAACGACAATGACAGATTCCCATGTTAATAACTTAATACAGTTTTAATCCACTTTTTTCACTTTGGCATCTGAAAAAGTACTGATTGCAATTTTAAGTTGACTACTACAGTCATTTCAGAATTTAAAAGTTCCCAAACATCAGTTTGAAGTAAAAACCAAGGCTGATATAAGAAAATCCAAGAAATTTTACAAATTTCAAGCAGAAACGGCAAAATATAAAAGGACAATTGCACTTTTGCATTAAAATTGTGATTTTTCTGCTCTAGAAATTCAACTTTCTTTTTTAAAAACTCATTTTTCTAAGGTAAAAGTGCAACTTTTAAGGTAAAATCGCAATTTTTCTGCCTTAAAAGTATCATTTTTCTTAGGTGAAAATGCACCTTTTTTTTTAAATAGAAGTCAATTTCTTATATATGGTCAAAATAGTCTAACCCAAGATTCTGGAACCTATCACCGCCCAAAATGTGAGGACACATACGGCCCTGTAAAATTCAAAAGATCCACAAACCTCAGCAGGAAAAAATGGTGCTTGAAGAGAGACACACACAGCACTGCAGAAATTGACTATGATAAATGTGATGAGAGTAACCCATTGTCTTCTGCTCAATTTATTTGGCTGTGCTTCCAATGGCGGTGGCAGCTGTCCATCAGGACGGTAAGAACGGGTGGAAACTGTCCTCCTTCGGCCATGAGGAAAGAGGATTTCGATGGACTGACTAGACAGATGCTGGCTCTGGAATTCCCCCAACATTTCTGAAAGAAATTTCACTGGTTTATAGAGAGTTTTACTGGCATCAGTGCATTTTATATCCATGAACAGACGGAGACAGTTTGTGAAATTCATAACTGCCATCATGACATTGCCAATGAATGCCATGTGACGACCCCCCAATTACTAAATAATTGAAAAAAATACTAGAATCGATTTTAAGTTGTGATTTACATTCTTAACACTCACGTAATCCTGTTTTAGCCTCCAAATAAAGTTAATGTATGTAACAGGCTAGTAATGTGCGACGTGACATGTAGTATGTATGAGTTTTAATCTGAAATAATTAAGTCTTGGAATAATTTTTTTTTAATGAACATTACAAATGCAAATTTTGATAAAATGCACTCTATGCAGTTTGTTGCAAAATTTAGAAACAGCATATTTTACATTGTTTATGAATAACCTTCACATGGGCACTTTTCTTGTAACAAGGACATCCATAAAATTCTTTCCTTCAGGTCATTGAAGTCCAGAATTTTATATTTTTATGTAACACATTTTACATATAATTACCAACAAAAATTCGTCAGTTTGCAGTATATTGTATGCATGGAAATAAACATTGAGTGTTGTTACTGTATTTTAGCTCCCAAATGAACTTTAGATAACTATTTGGCAATAACATTTTCATTCAATATTCGAAAATTGGTTGAAAAAAATGAAAAAAACTTAATAACGGGTTTGCTTTTATTTGAACTGGCCTTGTACCCTGATTATTTACTTTTAAATAGTTGTTCAAGGTTACTTTTTTTGATGTCAGTTTGATGCCTAAAACTATCAATTTCGTAATTTAATTAAGTTCATGCAATACATATACTCTATGTTACAACTATAAGTCGAATAATCATTTTAAGGCTTTTCAAAGTCTTAAAACATTAAAGTTGAATTTATAATACACATAGAAATAAAAATTCCAGAGTGACATTACGAATTCGTGCTTTTTTTAAACTGAAATTCAGATTTATGCGAAACAGATTTTAGAGCCACACAAACAAGTTTCAGATTTTGAATTTCAACAATCTTACAACAATTGGAAAAATAAGTTAATTAAAGTTTTTGAAAATGCTGACATTTTCTGGCATTACTCATCCATCCTGAACTCCAACTTTTTAGTACAAGTATTAGAAAGAAATGTTGAAAAAGAGAAAAATGTAACATCTTACCGCTTCTGAGTCTTCAAGATGAATGGCAACTTGAGCAAGTGGAAAAAGAAGACGTTCTATGTGTTTGGCCAACATGAACTTTGCCTTCGCCCTCTTGGGGGGGTCACACGTGCCCCCTGCAAGCCATCTGACCGGCAATACATTTGGATGAAGTTTTTGGTGTACGTGCGCAGCATATCTCAGTTGATAACGCTGGGTAGAAAATTGAGGGTTATAGGTCAGCAGTGAAAAGGAAAACGGTCAACTGTATACAAGACAGGAGATCAATATGACCACTGTCAATGAATTAAAATTAATTGGTTTCTCCAGCAAAAACACATGCGTTTTTAATGTTCAAATGGCACAAACAAAACGTTTTAGCTGCCATGGTCAATTTTGAAATACACTTGCCGCCACACCATTAAATTATGCATAAAACAACAAATAGGCCTTGGGTTAATGACTTTCGAAACTTTTTAAGATATTTACCAGACTGGTCAGCATTCTGAAGCATCACTTCCCTGGTGAAAAAAACAATAAAAACCAATAAAGATTTCTATTGTTATTTGGACACTTTATTGGTTTTAATTGTTTTCTATGGTTCCTGTATTGACTTCTATGGTTTGGCTGCATTGACTGAGCAACACAAAACAATACAAAACAATTGAAACCAATAAAACCAATAGAAAACAACGTTCCAAATAACAATAGAAAACAATAAAAATCTCTATTGTTTTTTTACCAGGGTTCCCTGTTATTTTTATTTGAAAACTAACGGATTTGAATTTGTTCAAATTTGTTTTATTATAAATATTTAGTACCTAATAAAGTTACTTAATTTTTAATTTTACTAAGTCAATACTGACTAAAATAAAGTGTTGCATTGATAGTGAAAAGGCATATGCTCACTGCATACACCTACAAGCAAAATCAATAGGTGTGGATTACATTTTTGGATAAATTTCTAAACAAAACTAGACCAATAAATAATTTCAAAGGTAAATTTGTATTTTTGAATCTTTTATAGTAATAATCCACGACTTTACCGCAAAAACTATGACAATTATCGTAGGGAATGCTGAGTAAAAATTAAACATGAGATATACCTAAACTAACCAAACCTAAACTAGCTTTTAATGATAGTGAAATTACGCTTAGGGCTTATAGTTTTGCACGTATGTCCTGAAACTAGTTAATCGAATACTAAACTATGATTATTTTTGAATTTCATATCAGATAAAAGCATTAAGCCACACTCTCCAATCTTACTCCAACTAAAGATCCCATTTTTCCTAAATAATATCACACTACATAATGTGCATCAACAGTGTCCCCACCAAACACAGCTTCCTTCACCTCCACTCACAGCAGATCACCTGCTCATTATGCAACACTAACCTCTGTGATTGGCACCACCTGCTATTCTTCTACCAGAACCCTGCCATTGTAGCTACCAAGGCCACTACTGATGCTTACTATTGATCCCTTTTTTTCCATGCGATTAGACGATGGAATAGCCTTCCTGGCGAAACTCCAGATTTAGTAAAAATTCAATTTAACAATGATGTCCAAGTCGCTACTGAAGTAGAAACATTTTCCTAAAATGATTGGGTACGACCCACCCTACGATATGACATTTATATGCTGACTGTAGGGTACTGAGTTGAATTGAGTTCAATTGAATTAAAGATATAAGGTACAAGGTAAAGATGTCACATGATATATTTTTCACAAGATTTCTTATTGATATTTCCAATATCTAGACGAAACTTTGAAAGTAAAAAAAAAGTGCCAACCATGAGCAAAACACGTTGTACTTGCTATTAGTTTTCAATGTTTAAATCAAAACAAACAATATTTTCATTTCGATTCATTAAATTCAAGTTCAACTCCACAGTTCAATTTTTTAAGTCACGTGGCTTGCACATTGACTTTTAAGAATAGTGTAGTGCCCTCTGAATTAGTGTTGCTCATCAAAGTGATTATTGAAGGATTGTCTTCCATTCGTTGGTTGATGAAGGTTTCCCAAATTGAGGTTCTTTAACTATTGGCAGTCAACTGGATATAAAACCTTGGTTCTCTGATATCATCCTTAAAAATAGGCCAGGCTACAGGGTGAGACAGACATGAAACAAGTTAACCAAACTCAGGGGACTTGGAAACATCCCACCATGGTAATGGGATATGGCGCAGGAACATGGGCAGAGAAAACAGTCGTAAATTTGGGCTTAGGTCATGCAAAATCGAAGCAATTGGACACTTTTTAATATATACGTCCTTGACTACTCATTAATTACAGCAGCAGCCAAGAAATACACACATCTGCCTACTATGTTCTCTCACAACCTGATGTAACCAGTTTGTAATTCAACACTGGGTGGACTATAACGTTTTATGTGCAATATACCATCGTAAAGGATGTATGGGCGTTTTTAATATTAATAATTACAAGTTTAAATAAAGATCTTCTTAGCAAGTATTCCCGAAATACAACTTTTTAGTTTGAAATAAAAATGAACTACTTTTTAAATGGGCCAGTACAAGGAAGCATGTAGTCAAATTTCTGAATGAATGTGATGACGAAGTCACGTGAATGATGGTTGGAAGTTGATTATATTACACAAATTCACAACCGTACACAGAGAACATGAAACTGTAATTTTAGAGAAAAATGAAATAAATTATGTGTATCCAGAGAAAGGATTTTAATTATTTGAATCATGTGATAAAAAACATGAAAATCATATTTTTTGGAAATGTGCAAAATGTTTGACTTTATATTAGAGACTATTAGGTTGTAGTATCGAATCAAGATAAAAATTTATAACGAAAAAACCTAATGAAGTAGCAATTGCAAATTTTACCAAAAAGAAGTGCAAGTGATTATTATGTTTTTTGGATATAACTTTTGAACACAATTGGTTAACGTATTTTACGGTATAAAAGACGCACTTTTTTCTTCGAAAAATGGTCTCCAAAATTCAGGTGCGTCTTATACTCCTTGTTTTTTTTTTTTTTTTTTTTTTTTTTTTTTTTTTTTTTTAAATGCTTAAAAAATTAAAATGCGTCTTATAGTCCGTAAAATACGGTATATAATTGTAATATTCACGAATGGAGAAATTTGATATACTCGTATAATTGTAATATTCAAAATCAAGGTGTTTTTTTTTAATAAATATACTGAAATATTGAATTTAACAGATTAAAAAACGAATTTCCTTAAAGTAGGTTGGGAATATAGGAGGTCATTAAACGGCATTTACAACCAATTTTATGCCAAATTTCATATTGAACTTTACGTGAACTATCTGTCTTTCTCTAAAAATTTACTAACTAGATAAGAAAACATAAATTACAACTTTAACAATGAAACTTAAGACAATGCTCGAAAAGAAATACAAATTTCTGATAAAATTTTAAAATTTCGGCAATGAGTTTTAATGATTAATTTCATTTTAAACGTGTTAATGAAATGTATATTGGTATAAACAATCCTGAAATGTAACTAGGTTACAGAGAGTCATTCATTAAATTAACTGTAGTGGGCATTCATGTCCCCAATGAATGACTTGTTATTAAAAAGCCAGTTTTTCCCAGAAATTTTCCAGTATTCGATTACTTTCTAAAGTGATTTTACTACAAGTAAATTAAATTGAATGTACTGTCTTCACGCATTTGTAAACAAAAACAAGCACATGAAGAAATCACGTTTCATATCTGGAAATATAAATGAAGGTACAATATTCGTAATAAATAGTGTTTTCTATTTGTGGAAGCATTTGTTATGTCTATTGTAAATTAAAAACATCCATTGGAGTGGAAATTATACTTTCTGTGTCTCTCAATTATATAAATTAGTATCGACAAATTTGAACTCTAAAACAATATTTCCAGAGCATGCTTCCAAAAGCATATTAATTATGCCGGGTCCACACCAACAAAAGCACAAAGCAAAAGCAGAGAACACGAAAACATGATTTCAGGAGCATGCTTCCAAAAGCAGAGGTATTAATCCGGGTCCATGCAAAAGCAGAAAACACGGAAACATGAAACCGAAAACATGAAACACGAAAACATGAAACCAAAAGCATGAAACATGAAAACATGAAACACGAAAACATGATTTCAGGAGCATGCTTCCAAAGGCAAAGGTATTAATCGGGGTCCACACCAGCAAAAGCAGAAAACACGGAAACACGAAAACATGAAACCGAAAACATGAAACACGAAAACATGAAACACGAAAACGTGAAACCGAAAACATGAAACACGAAAACGTGAAACCGAAAACATGAAACACGAAAACATGAAACAGAAAACATGAAACACGAAAGCATGCTTCCAAAAACAGAGGTATTAATCAGGGTCCACACCAGCAAAAGCAGAAAACACGGAAACACGAAAACATGAAACCGAAAACATTGAACACCACGTTCCTTTTAAACACAATATACATGCTATCCACACTATACATGTTAAGTAGCTATAAATTTAATAGATATAAATATGATAATTTATAGATATATACAATAAATGCATTGAAAACTGCACGTGTATATCACTTGGCTCAGTGTTTTTGCTTTCAAAACTTTTACATGATCTGGATGCCATGCTTTTAAAAGCACAAAACACAAAAACTCAAAATAAAGTTTTAAAAACTTGGTTTTGCAAAATGTTTTGAAAAACTCTGCTTTTGCTTTTATTTTGAGGTAGTCTGGATCCACCTTTAGGGACCCTACCGTGACTAAGCGGCATCACGTCATGACGAGACCTGTTTTGGCTGCGTAGTATGACAGAGGAGTACATCCTAGGCAGTGGCAGCTCGTCCATAGGCACTGCGGAACTGCAGCACCCCCAATCACTGGATATCATCGTTAACATTTAATATAATGAGTCTTTTTTTTCTTTAATTCTTTCTAATTGAATTAATTCTTAATATATTCTTTAATTCATTTAATTAACTCTTTAGCAATCCTACAATTAATTATTGAAAAAAGATTTAAAAAAAATTGTATGCAACTGTGCGCTTCACAGTTTCAGCGGCGCGGTGTTTCACTGCTGTGCGCATGTGCCGATAGGAAGCTGCACGCCAGGCTGCAAGCGAGAGCTGGCACTGTCGCTCTCGCAGTCGCGACTGGCGTGCTTCACAGCATTACACCGCAGCGTTACTCGCAGCACCCCCACTTATTTTTTCTACGAGCCGCCACTGATCCTAGGTGCAAGCACTGTTAAGTGGAGACATTTGTTTCTGTTGGAATGTATTTGCATATTTACGCGAAATGCAAGAATTTATGTGAGTCAAGGTTCTCAAATGTTGGACCTTGAACCTAGCGTTACTGCATTCCATACTTAATGATGAAACATTGTGCAATCATGTAATTGCTGTCCAGATAATTGGCATACTGGTTTTATTATCGTTTATGATTGCCTTGCCCTAACAGTTTCCTTTGATCCCGACCATCTCTTGGACGATCGGCAAAATACTTTTGAAACAAAACCATGGTAAAGCTCCACACACACTTGACGCACTTTAGACGAATTCGTCTGGTAATGCATGATGTTATGATTCGCGCACGTGCACTGGTATCTGTAAGCCTGTGCGCTGCCGTGTGGCATCGTCTGCTAAATTTCTTTGGCATGCCTAGCAAGCACTTCAGAGGGGAGAAATAAAATGGCTGCACTCGCAAAATCTCGAAGGTAGAAACTGCGGTCCCAAAAACGGCAATATATCATCGAGAATACAAAACAGCATAAATTAATGAAATATATAGCATGCATTTACACTGTCACATCAAATCAGTGTCGGACTGGGCCTACGAGGCCCGGGTGGCATTATGACTTTAAGGGCCCGCCGCGGCCTAGGATCAGGATCAGCCTAGGATGATCAGGGCAGATTATACCATCAGGTCAACCAACAAACCAAACCAAATAACCTAAACCACTGGACCACCTTTAGATTACTTACAAATAGGGGCTGAGAGGAAGACAATAAACCATTTGAAATTACACCGACTACAGTTAGATCGAGCCTTGCTGACAGCACTTTGTTATTTGTTTGCGTAAATTTTCCTGTTTTTTGAAGATAGCTCGAGCAAATTTAGGAAAAATCGGTGCTGGTTGTTCGTTTATTAAAACTCGTAAAAAAAGAGCAAGAAAAAAGCAAATGAAAAGCTGCATCCGAAGCACTAAAATAGAGAGATTTAGCAAAACATGTATGTTTAACTTACCGTTCTTGTTGGCGATGTTTGCGCATGCTCCGTCGACGGTAAAACTCTGCGCTCAATTCACGTCTAGCATGAAATTTGACGGTAGGGCTCCGTCCAATGTAAAAGTTTACATCCATCATGCGCAGACTGCCAAAATCACGTTAAATTTGTTCAACCGTTGAAAACGTCCAATGTAAATTCTTCAAATTTTTCAGGTATATGTGCAATTTCAAAAAAATTACGGTTATGTTGCCGTTTACCCAGAATCCTTTGCATGTTACTAGGCCTATGTGAGTTTCGAAATTATGACGTGAATGGTAACGGTTATTTTTGGTGCTAAATCTCTCTAATAGCAATAAAAGTTAAATTTTCAAAAATTTGATTTCCAAAAATAAAACAAAATAAATTTAAAAAAATTGAATTTACAAAAATGAAATAAATAAATTTTCAAAAATTTAAATTTACAAAAATAAAATTAATAAATTTTCAAAAATTTAAATTTACAAAAATAAAATAAATAAATTTTCAAAAATTTAAATTTACAAAAATAAAATAAATAAATTTTCAAAAATTTTAATTTCCAATTTGCGTTTTTAATGTAGAAAAATTATGTTTTTACCAAAGAAAAATTGCATTTTTACCAAAGAAAAATTGCATTTTTACCACAGAAAAATTGCATTTTTCAGTTTTCATGACCATTCCAAAACGTCATTTACGACATTTAAAATTTTTTTAACACATATTCCGGAGCCCCGGGCCCCTAAAAATCCCTGGCCCGGGGAATTTCCCTCCCTTCCCCCTCCCTCTCGCCATTTCAGTACAAGGTATTATCATAACAATTCGGTAAATAAATATAATTTTATATTTAAAAATTACGAATTTTACATTGTTTACAGGAGCTCACATTCTTTCTCTCTGCAGCGCATTTTTCATAAAGTGCGTCAAGTGTGTGTGGGGTTTTAGCAAACTTTTATCGACAACATGTTTTCAAAAACCTTGCTTTTGCTCAGTGTTTTCATTGGTGTGGACTAGGCTTTACAATATTTATCCAAAAGGGGGTGCTGAACGGAATAATCCTTACTGACCATGAGAACTCAAGTATATTTCACAGGTGAATGGCTTCACTGACAAATTACTGCGCCAAATTATCCTGTTAGAGATCTGCAATGTCCTCATAGGGAATTCCCCGTGATCCCTGATCTGCCAGTGAAATCTGGCACCAGGGCGTGTCTGGCAAAATTTCATTTTATCAGGAACACGCTGTTCTTTCTCTGATCAATAATTATATCGATTTAATCATTGCTTATACAGGTACTCAATAAGGATTTCATGTAAAGGGCACGCGAGAGGCGTTTTGCACTTTTTCTAGGATAGACATTCGTGACATTTTAAGCGAGGGACTTATCTTCTCTTGTAAAAGCCACCCAAAATTGGATGAACGCCAATCAATTATTAACTGTATTAAAGGACATCAAACACATTAGGAACTACAACAAACAAGTGAAGTTAGTGATGAGGGAGGGGGGGGGGAGGAAAACTGTAATTGGCTATATTTCCAATAGATCATTAACTAACGGTGCAATCGTGCTGTTTATAAATTCACTCTTGGAATGGATGGGAGTAATAATAGCCAGTAATATTATTATTTTTTATATGGGCATACACCAGTCTGCGTGACTCGTGCAATTTACACTCAATCTCCTGCACAAAACGAAAATTTAAATAACGCTTCCCATGGGAAGAAGCCAATTTAAGCAGATTCCTAATTCCCAAAATAATTTCCTAAATTCAAACCGTCATGCTAAATAAAGTTACGTTGAGTTGAATAGCCTTTAATGGTCAGTACAGCAATGACAACTGGATTTCAAGGTACATTTTTCAAGTCTAAAAATATCAGTTGCTAGGAGACAAAAGGGGAACAATAAGCTATCCTTTAATTTTTATAAGAAATACAAAAAATACATAAGTGGAAAAGAAGGTGCAATTAAATGTAGTAATTACAGCATATTGTTTATTAATAGCAGATACTCAGATACTGTATTCAGATACTGTAATTTGATCCCGAACGCCTCTTGGCGGAAAAAAAGCCTAGAAGTTTGCAGAAACATGTTTTCGGAAACCTTGCTTTTGCTCTGTGCTTTCGTTGGGTTGGACTAGTACCACTCCCTAGTTCGTCCCTTACTAGAGTAGTAAAGCCTCTAGATTTACTGCACTGCATTGAACATTGAACATAAAACATGCAAACTGCAAACATACATACATTCAAAACAATCCTGAAACATTGTATTCCTTGCATGTTGAAGAGTGCTGACCTGTCTCAATCAAAATGTTTATATAATCAGTCAACAAACGCATCAAGTTTATGGCGCTTCTACCAAGGCTATATACATACTTATAAGTGTGCACTTATACATGCATATGAATAGGTATACACTTGTATAAGTGCATACTTATATGGCTGAGCGTGCGCAGTAAATTTGCCACATTTTTCTCTTTGACCCAGACCGCCTCACGAGCGATCGGAAAAATGTTGAAGAAACATTGTTCTTGAACAAAAAAAGTCATAAATTTGTGTATCATTCACTATGTCGCGTGTTTGGTTTTGTTTTCGAGCGCGTTTCTTGTTTTTGTCGCAACTGATCTTCTATAAGTAAATGGCAAAACAATACACCAAATCAATACGTATTTTTTATTTAGAGTTCAAATTACAAGGTTATTCTCGACATTTCCATTCAGGACACAATCTAATCGGAAAGACAACTCCTGGAAGATGTTTATTAGTTTTGCTTATTTCGTAATCGTACGTTGCTAGTTCAAAACCGGTTAAAACTAAATTTTCTCACAAATTACCCAGTTTAGGTCTATGAAACTTTCTTTTTCAGTTTCCACGGCCAAGTTTTATAAATAAGGAAATGTAAATAAATTAATTAATTGGGTTATGTAGGGTGCATGCGTGCGGCAAAATTAAAGTAAAACTTACCATGCGTTTCACTATGTTGCTTTAAGTGATATTTTCATTCTAAACTATCCTAACTGACGTCATAGAACAATCACGTGACCTCCATGCTACAAAACGGCGAATCGTAATGGCTAATTTTGGAATATATATAGAAGCTGACATCTTATTGGCTCATTTTGTAGTCCCGTTCTGGCAGAAAAGAGTCAACCATGATATCAAAAATGATTGATGATATACTAAAAGCAAAATGTAAAACAAGTGTTCACAATATTTTGTCTAACTCCATTTAAAACGAAACAACGATAAGCACTAAATTCTGAAATGTAACCTTTTGTTTTTATATATTGATCACGAGCAAAGTCATTAACAAGTTGATGTTGATATACGAAAATTCTCTTAAAAATAGCAATAAAATTTAATCTTTAAATAAAGGGTTAACTTATTGCATAAAATCTATGTAGTTAAATTTTAACGAGGATTCAACGAGTTCATAACAATTGCCTGCACATATATCTCCCAGTACATTCATTATGGTCGACCAAACAATTACAAAGCGAAGCTATTGTTGGTACGAAGGGCGGTCAAAAAGTCTTGCATATTCGTTCATTATTCGAAAACCAGATGCTGTACAAAAAAACTGAAATAGCCATTTTAATGAGCAGGAAATTTTCTAATTTTTCAATGTTTTTTATGTCCTACACTGAAAAATAGAAAATTTCGAATTTTACACGAGGGGTATAAACAATCTCATCAAACGTTGGGATAAATCATAAATGTGTCAACAAACTCGGGTCCTACATTGAAAAATAGCAAATTTCCTGCTCATTAAAATGGCTATTTCAGTTTTTTTGTACGACATCTGGTTTTCGAACAATAAACGAATATGCAAGACTTTTTGACCGCCCCTCGTATTTAAAAAATGAGAATTAACACTGAACGCACATTAAGATTCAAGTTATTTTTATTTGCCCAGTAAATATATAGCGAGTTAAGGAAAACCTCTATAACAGGGTCACAATTAGCTCGATTGAACCGTGGACAATTTATTCTTCGCATTTCTTGTCAAACTAAATGCATAATTACAATGTACACCATTCTCTAAATTTTCTTCATAACATCTTAAATATAACAATAATACACTGCTTAGAATTACTTAGAAAATAAGTTTTTTTTGCATAATGAGAGGTAATTTATATAGAATAAAATTCATACACGAATTGTAACTATACGATCACAATTGACGATTACAAAACACAATAGGGTCAACAAACTAGCACATTTAATCTCTGGAGAAACCAGGGGTACTCAAACAAACTTTTCACTTGGGCTATCTGCATTTGGCCCACATAAGGTGCCCATGCACATTAGATTCAAACAGCTCTGCCAAAGTCCACAAGTTGAGCGTCTTTTGTGACATGTGCACAAATGCAGCTTATGCGTAGGCCTGCCAAGTTAGACTATCCAGTATAGGTCCAGCCAATAAGAAGGCGTCATTTTAAAAATGGGGTCAGCTCATGTACTGGGGATGCGATTTACTGGTTAACTGCAGACATGGGCGAAAGTTTGGGGTCTGTTTGAGTACCCCTATAGTAAAATAGTTGAAATTGCATGTATAAGTACATTTCTTATCAATTCCTGCAACTACTGTAATTAATTACTTAAAATCCCGTTCATTTAGATTAACATTTTAAATTTGTCACTATCTCATCCATGGCTCGTTTTTACAGAAAAGTCTGAGGAAAAAAAGCGGCATATTATGTCTAAAAAACGATGGCTCCAAAAAAAGTTGCCATGCTCTGAAATTTCAAATTCTCACACCAAGTCTGACCTCCGAGTCAGACTTTATTATTACTTGTCATGATGAATTTACCAGACATGTATAAGATAATATTGCTTTTTTTCTGATTTTGTCAATAAGAACATCTGCCTGAATACAAATCTCAAGAGTAAGACATCCCACTGACATTCAGGTCACTCCAGAATCAGAATTTTTCCATGAATATCAAGGAGTCCAACTAATTATACAGTCTGGAATTCTCTATATTGCACCAATTATAATCTTATAATATACGGCTCAGTCTAATGGGAAGTTAGATCCTATACTAAACATGTTAATAAAAATAAACATCAGGCACTAGATATCATCTATATAATATACAAAATTAAATTGTGACTACATCTTAACACAATACAATAATAAAAATGGAAGCCATATACCGGTACTCTAAATTACATACTACGTATATAATTATATCGATGAAAATAAAGTTTATTTGCATTTCTATTAATGATTGAATACGAAGTTTTACAATATATTTGTGAATATTAAGTTATGGCATTTAAGTAACCGAAAGCTAGTTGCCACTGGAAATCAGCTATAGGTTTGACACATTTATAAAGTGACACATTTATTAAGTTCCTATGTAGTTTTAGATTTTCTTAATTACCATTCATCACATGAAAAGTAACAATATTTAAGCAACATTACAAATATAATGTAACGTTAATTTATCTCACTGTATTTGAGCAAAAGTAAATATTGTGGATTTACTGAATTTTAGGACCAGAACCATGTCTCGGTTTGTATGCACAATGCTCAAGAATTCACAAACTTTTCAGGGTTTTTCATCTTTCATTAGCTCATGGCACAAATTGTCACAAGGCACACCATACAGAGTAACACAGAGATTAGTAAATGACACTATGTGGCACATCTCGCCATGAAATTAAAGACAAATTTACATAAGCTGGGTTACTGCAATACTGCAGGAACATGTTTCACAAACACTTCTGGACACATGCACCAAGGTAGCATGTGCATGTTTCTAAATGTTTATTTTGGTGCAGAATTGTATTTTGGTGTAGAATTAATAAGTGTTTATAGGGACAGGCAGAAACTTGTATCCTAACTTTAATTGAACTGTGGAATTCATCAACATGTCATCACACAATTCGTCACCTGTCATTTGTTTGTTTATTTGCTTTTGTGAAATTTTTGTGAAAGACTCATTTATAAAATATCAAGAAATGCTTTGTGAGGAATTGTCCGCAATGTGAAGGGTTCGCAGGTGGGTCACAAATTTACCTTCATATTCTAATTGTAAAAATTTTAAATGTTCATCATAATAGTAGTTTTATTTTATTGTAAACATTATTTTTCGTTCTAAAATTGGGCGAAACCTCTCCTTAAAAATCGCATGTTGCATGTGCCGTGACAATTTGGCTCCTTTATTCAGAGTCAAGAGGGTGACAAATTTACATTTATAAACATTTCCAAAATATATTGTTTTTTTTTTCATAAATAATTAAGAGACCCTAATATTGATCTTCGTGATTCGCAGTGAATCTACTTGATAAAATTGTAAAATATTCCAAAATAAAAAAGCTCGAAATGTTTCAAAAAACAGTCTATGAATACTTGCAAAAAATCGAAAAACAGTGTTTGAATTTCAGTAGGTTATCTAGCCTTTTTTCCGCAAAATTCATCCATCATAATGATCGACAGGTTTTTTTTTCTGAAACCCACATATGCTTATATAAAAAAACTACACCTTGTCCAAATTGACAGAAAACCAATATAACAGGTGATTTCTCATATAACGTCATTGTATTACAGGTGTAAAGCTTCACAATAGCATGGCTAAAACCTGATGTTTTGCAACACAAGTTTTATAAATTCTCTTTATATCTACACACGCACATTGTCAATGAACAATTGTGTTAAGACAAAAATATACATGTAAATAAAGCATTATACCATAACCATGCAAATACCAAAGTGTTACTGTAAAGCTTATTCTGAATCTGAGATATACACGATTTTAGCTGCCATTTCGCGCTCGTCTTATAATTATCAAAATTATATGAATGTGGACCATGCTCGAATATGGTCCCAAAGCGACATTAATGCCTCATGTTCCTCATCTGAAGTTCAAAATTACACCCGTATTAAATTAGAGTTAAGTCTAACCCATTCTAAAGCCTAGTGCATACCAACAAAAGCACGGTTTTCGATAAGTTTGCTTACCAAGTTTCCATCCCAATGTTTCCTCAAACTTCTAGAGGCCGGTATGCACCAGAGGAAACATTAGGAAACACGAAACAGAAACCCAGTTTCAAGAGGCGGTCCGGATCAACTGAAAAAAATGTTCCTGGTCAAGGCGCTCTTACCAAGGCCTGTATTTTGGGATCAAAGGAAACTTAAGTTGGGTCTCCACCAAGAGTATCATTGAGTATGAGGATGAAATCCAAAACAAAAAGCAAAAAACACAAACCGAAAACCATGATGTTATAACAATGATAATGAAGTGGAAGTGTCTCCACCAAAATACTAAAAAAACGGCTTCAATGAGTCGTTTTGATGGCGCTCCTACCAAAGTAGGTTCGCTACCATCTACACAATTTTTAGACTCACGCATTACAAACGATCTGCATATCTACATTTCTAAAACATATCTATAATAAATATCTACATTTTGATATAGATATTAATAACTTCAACGTTATTTTTGCAATCCGCGGCATTTTCGAACTTCAGTTCGTTTGCAAACTGGTCTCAATTGATCAAAGGAAATCGGCTGACGACTCAGCCGTCAGCCGACTCATTTTTTTCCTTTGATCTAGACCGACAACAGATGGATCGCGAAAATGAGTCTAGACTCACGATTCTAGGCTGTAAAACGCGTCATAAGTTTGATGAAACAAAACTGGAAAGCAAACATTTCAACTAATTTGTTTCAACAAACCGCGAGTATACTCAATGATACTCTTGGTGGAGACCCGCCTAAACGTACGTTTAACTGTTTCGTATTTCCGTGCTTTCTTGGTGTGGACCCGGGCCATAATAAATCAGGATGACATTGCTCAGAATATTTATTATAGAAATTTCGAAAATATTTGCGAAAAATAAATCACCCATTACGACAATGTAAAAACCCGACAATGTCCAAAACCAACAACATCTGGTTTTGACTATCCAAAAATCATGAATTGCTTTGTTTACCATTTATTCGAAATTTAAACAATGTTTCTGGTGTTGTAATATGACATTTCCTCTAGTTTAAACCTAGTGTGAGCAACCACATCACCGCTTACCACATGTGGGAAATCGACACTTGTGTTTGGGTTCACCAGACTTTGATTCCTCAATAAAGGCTAACAAAACTGTTTGTTGTGGCTAGATATTTCCAGTTCCTCAATATGAAACTTTAGTTTAAAAAAAATGATGCAATCTAATATGTACATATTTCTTTAATCAGAAACTTGCAGAAGACTACTACAGGGTGGGCAAATAAAAGGTAAGCCAAATTTATAAAAATCATAAAATGGATATTTGTTAATGGAATTTATTGAAAATTTGTACATGTGTACTTAAATAGGATACACAAATTCCCTATTTCAATTTGTGTTCAAAGTTAGCACATTTCTTCGAAAACAGTTTCAAAAATTGCCTAGCACTGTAATTTTTCGTTTTACGCAAAAAACTTAATGCGGTTCTTTCTTCTTCAGTGAACGCCATTTTGAAAGACAAATTCGAATCATTACGTCATTAAACAAGAACATGAACGAGGGCAATTCGAAAGTAAAGCGAAAAACAATATTTGTACAAATTTTTATTAAATTCCATTAACAAATAACTTTATGGTTTTTATAAAGTTGGCTTACTTTTTATTGGCCCACCCTGCATAGTCAAAACACAATTTGGAGATCATCGAGATTCGGTTAAAACTTCTGCAGTTTATGCAATTAAATCGTTTCAGGGTCTTAAGCCTAAAAGTAAACTTCACCAATGGGCATGTTAATATTTTTTTAAAAAACTTCAATTTTTAGGACATTCCACATGGTTAACCCTCGACAAACAGACTGAACACTGACAGGGTCCCATTCCCAACATGAGCGTCCTGGGCCAAAATGGGGATCAAATTTAAACAGGTGTAACATGGGCCATCTTGCCAACCCTAAATAGTTATCTGTATAATACAATGAATAAAACCATCAAGAGAATATGTTTTGATTGATCAAAACGATTAAGATTTACAAGCGCTTATTACTGTCTCCAAAAAAAAGACAGCAAACAGTGCAACTTTCAAGATTGCTTGGCCACTGTCTCCACCCACAGATGTCCGGTGAACCATGGATGAGCAAGGGCCTCACTCGCGCTGGGTCGTTCTTCTGGCTTGTACTTGAGGAGCCATTGCAGGAATTCTTGGACCTCGTTGCTCAGGCCGCATGTGCTCAACCTGCGTGGCAAGTGCACGGTCTCAGTGTGGATGTCCACCGCCAGGGCCACGTCGGACATGCGGTTGTCCTGCTTGACGTTGAGCACGGGAATGTACCAGCCGGCGAGCAGGTGGACCAAGGCGGCTCCCAGCATCCACATGTCCACCTTGTCCATGGCGTCTCGGCTCACCCCCGTGGTAAGGGCTTCGGGGGGATGGTAGAGTGGGTCTCCCAGGCAGATGCCCTGCGAATCCGCCTTCGAGCACATGTACGAGAAGCCGGTCAATTTGGCGTGGAAGGTGTCGTCCAGCAACACGTTAGCCCACTGAAAAAAAACCCAGAATTCAATCAGAGACCAAATTCGCGTTATGTCATATTTTCCAAAAGTGCCCCACATTTAGTTATTTTAAATGGAAGCAAATGTCCTCGAGTATTAACAATCTGAAAACATGAGTACTAATGTAAAAAATCAATGACTATATCAACGTCAGTAAATCAATACCACTCATGGAGTACATTGAATGAATTTGAGCAACGAGTAACATAGTACTGAGTATAAAAAGTAAATTAAGTACCAAATGTACTCGATAGGTATATATGAGTACAATGCACTCGATTACAAATGTCCTAGAGTATTAACAATCTGAAATCATGAGTACCAATGTAATAAATCAATGACTATATCAACGTCAATAAATCAATACCACTCATGGAGTACATTGAATGAATTTGAGTAACGAGTAAAAGAGTACCGAGTACAAAGAGTAAATTATAAGTACCAAATGTACTCGATAGGTACGAGCACATTTGAATGAATTTGAGAAACGATCGAGTAAAAGAGTACTGAGTACAAAGAGTAATTGAAGTACAAAATGTACTCCATAGGTATGAGTACAATGCACTCGATTACAAATGTCCTTGAGTATTAGCAATCTGAAATTATGAGTGCCAATGTAATGAATCTTGACTAGAAATACCACTAATGGAGTACATTGAATGAATTTGAGTAACGAGTAAAATAGTACTGAGTAAAAAGAGTAATTAAAGTACAAAATGTACTCGATAGCTATGAGTACAATGCACTCGATTACAAATCTCCTTGAGTATTAACAATCTGAAATCATGAGTACCCAATGTAATAAATTAATAACTAGAAATACCACTAATGGAGTACATTGAATGAATTTGAGTAACGAGTAAAAGAATACCGAGTTCAAAGAGTAAATTAAGTACCAAATGTACTCAATAAGTATGAGTACACTGCTCTCAATTACAAAAATGTACTCACAATGAGTGATTACAAATGTCCTTAAGTATTAACATAATCTGAAATCATAAGTACCAATGTAATCGAGTATGAATAGAAATATTTTAAGCCAGTAACCGAATACACTGAAGTAACGAAAATAAGTAAATTGACACGAGGATCATCCGAAAAGTTAATATGAATGTTTCCTAATTTTTACATTTCTACTTTATGATCCTTTTGTTAATTAATGAATGTACTATTATTTTGTTTTTCAATTTTGGTCAAGAAATCGAAATGGTTACACAATTGATAGTCTTTAACAACACATAGTTTCTTGATAAGACGGTGGAATTTCAATTGCATTGTACTATAATTAAGAACGCTAATTAATCCATCGATAATGCCAGATGTTTACCTTAGTGATTCGCACACGTTCCCTCCCTCACATGAAATTCGTGACAAGGATCACGCAATTTAACAAAAACACAAACTGTTCAAATTCTTGGAAACAATAGATCGTGCTCTCTTGACCTTTTAGTCAAAAGCCTGATCCATTGCATGATTAAAAAGTAATTACCAACAATAAATTTCTGATGGCGCCACCAGGACATGATTAAATGGCGCCTCAAATGTTAATATTGGATTTAATTTCTGAAGGACGATAGTGGAATTCCTCATTTTACTACTACAGTAGACGTCACAAAGCTGAGTTTAGGAAGTCAGGATAAATAGTGATGTTATTAAAAGCAAACAAGCCTAGTGAAAATGTTAAATTTAAGATATAGTGTTTCTTATGCCTGGTACACAATAGAGCAAACACGAAACAGAAACATATGGTTTCGTAAATATGTTTGCGATATGTGGTTTGCTCACCAGTTTTCTGCAAGCAAGTTTCAGGAAACATTTCCCCCCAAAAAAACGTGTTTCCATGAAACATTTCAGTGATCACTCAAGATCGTGAAAATCAAAGCAAACATGTTTGCTGGTTAAGGCGCTCCTACCAAGGCCTGTATACCATGACGTAGATCATTGACCCACTAGCTCAAAGGGCTTTTTATAGCAGACACCAGTTTTTGGCCATTGCATACAGGCCATCCATGAACAGCAAACATTTCCTCCATTTCGAAATGAGTTTTTGATGTGGACAACTATATTTGGACAAACCTGTTTAGGGAAATATGCCCACGAAACCACGTAACGACAAATTGGTTTACATTATAAACTCTGTTTCTGTTTCGTGTTTGCTCTAACTTATGCCAATTTAAGCATAATGCCTAGTGCACACTATAGGAAACAGGAAACATGAAACAGTAACAAGGTTTCGCAAATATGTTTGCTCAATAGATTTCTGCAAGCAAGTCTCAGCAAATTATTTGTAAAAAAAACCACATGTTTTTCCAAGAAACATTTCAGTGATCGCTCAAGAGACGATGGAGATATAAGGAAACATGTTTTCTGATCATGGCGCTCCTACCAAGACCACATGCCACGTTCCTGTGTGGACAAACCTGTTTATGGAAATGTGTTCACGAAACCAAGTTTTGACCAAGTTTGGATTCCAGATAATTTAGTCAAACAATTTTGCCAAACAAAACCAATGTCAGTTTTCATAGTTGGGCAATGATGGTTCCTTTAAGTTCTTTTTAAAAAAATGCATGAAGAATCCAAAATACAGTAGAATGCTGTAAAATATTGAAATTCGTGCCTTTTTCAATTCTAGATTTTTGCAAAGTTTTTTTTTTTTCAAAATATGACAAAATTCTATAAGTAAAAACACAAGTTAACTAAAAAGCTTAGGTAGGAAGAATGTTTCTCTGAATACTTCAACGACCTTTCGAAGAACACGCAAATTATACATTATTTCGGAAATCGCACTAATTAGCAATTCCCTGCTAAAGACAGGGAACCTAGCAAAAACCAGTCATGTGCAATTAACTTGAAAAGATAAAGGAAAACTACAACTGTAATGAAGCCATAATGCAAACGTCCTTGCTCAGAAATACATCACAGACAACATCACGTGACTGTAATTCATTGTCTGAAGGCGGATATAAACATTGCTTATAACCGATTAAGATGATTCCCATTCCAGTTCTAGTTTGTCATGGAAAGTAACACTTGTTTTAGCAAAACATGCTTAATAATCTTTAATTATTTTCATGTTTACTTATTTTTTTTTAAATGACCATGTTGAATTTGTACCCTTTTAGCATTGCAGATAAAAGTTGAGTATAGTGTTTACATCCGCATTAACCCTGGCCCTGAGAGACCTTGGTTTGGAACCAGACTGGCTCAGCTGACTGTCTTGGCTTTTGATTAAAGGTGGCATTTGTCAAGTACTTCGTCAAATACCACATGTGTGTATCGGGCACTCGCCAATTTGTCCAATACTTGGCCTGTCCCACCAGAATTCGGTATTTCGTCCCAAGTCAAAGTAGGCCAATATTTACACAAAGAACGTACACGTATTCGCAGGCCTAACAAGAGGGGGGATAAATACCCCGGGCCTGGGATTTTTAGGGGCCCGGGCCTCCGGAATACATGCGAAATGAATTTTAAATGTTGAAAATGACCTTGGTAAATGCTATGGTAAAACCGCAATTTTTCTACATTAAAAATGCAATTTTGCCATGGTAAAAACACAATGTTTCTAAGATGAAAACGAGATTATTCTATGACAAAAACTCAATTTTTCTATGCTAAAAACACAATTTCTCTATGCTAAAAACGCAATTTTTCTACGCTAAAAATACAATTTTTCTACGTTAAAAATGCAATTTTCCATGGTAAAAACGCAATTTTTCTACGTAAAAAAGAAAATTTTGCCAAGGTAAAACACAATGTTTCTAAGATGAAAACGAGATTATTCTATGGCAAAAACTCGATTTTTCTATGCTAAAAACACAATTTCTCTATGCTAAAAACTCAATTTTTCTATGCTAAAAACACAATTTTTCTACGCTATAAACGCAATTTTTCGATGCTAAAAACGCAATTTTTCCATGGTAAAAACACAATGTTTCTAAGGAAAAAAGGAGATTATTCTATGGCAAAAACGCAATTTTAATACATTATAAATGCAAATTTTCCATGCTAAAAACGAGATTATTCTATGGCAAAAAACGCAATTTTGCAATGGTAAAAACGCAATTTTGCCCAATTTTCCACGATTTTTGGACCATATCTCCCCCGCAATACGGGGCTTATGCCCGACCTAAGAAACGAGATCTGAAGTGCACATGCTCAGACCATAACCTATCTGGTAGCAGACGATATTCGGTTGTGTGTGAATAGGGCTTCAGTTGTTCTAGACAGACACTTCCCCAGGAACAGGAAAGAATCTTGAGCCACTGGCCTTTGTCGTTTATGACTTCACGACCCCTTCTGCTCCAGGTTGAGTTAGTTGGGGTCCAGAGTGGTTATCTGCCATCTGTCCCCATGGTGAGGAAAGAATTAGGGTGTGGGGGGAGATGTCAGGGCTAGGGACCCCCTTTCTTGTCCGTAGTGACTCTGGTTGCATTTGCATTTGGTACTCTGGTAGGGTGGAATAGCATGAGGGCAGGGTGTTGTCGATGTTGGGATTCATAAGTATCAGGTGTGTTTGCCGGGCTGGGTAGTTCTGTCGCATGCGTTGTTTCTAGGAACAGCGTATATGGGGCTAGGGACTTTCCCATTCAATAGGTGGCTTTTATGCAGTTGTATGCAGTTGAAATGTTAGTAGGAGCATCAACGAAGAGATTTTGCATGACAAGACAGCATCCCAAGCCTGTTCAACCAACTCTTTGAAGGTATACTTTATAGATACTTTAGGGGCCGTCCCTAAATGACGTCACGCACT
>JAQGBW010000524.1:0-39726 GCA_034698625.1 Julus scanicus | reverse complement strand
AAAAACATGCTTTTTCAACATGTTTTCGAAAACTCTGCTTTTGCTTTTGCTTTTGGTGCGGTGAAGACGCACCTTTACAGTTCTCGTTCCCTAAAACAAAATTATCGTCATAAATTTGTGCTCTGTGTAGGTATTTGTTGTAACAATGACATTATTTTCTACATGTTTGTTGGCAAAATTGTTTGAATTTTTCAACTTTTGTTTGGTGTACGAGTCTTCATTTCAAGATGAGAGTTCTATGCTATAAAAGTTGACATTTTTTTCTTGCAGCAAATATTTTTTTTGAATAATGGATATGCTGACTACAGTAAGTCGATAAGCTTATTCTAGAGTCCTAAATTTTTTATTTAAGACGATGGAAATCGTCCAGCATGAAACATGAAGGCCCCTTTGCATCCGGTAACATTCTCATGCTTCAACCTGTATATTTAGCCTCAGCCCATTTGACTTTTTTTCCGTCTTTAAATAAGCCAATTCTGGATGAAGAAGTAACTTTTTAGTTTATACATAACTTTAAAGTTGATGCAAAACCCATCCAGTACTGAATACTCAATACTGGATTTGGCTTTGCATTAACTACTATGTATATACTAAAAGGTTACTTTTTCGTCTAGAATTGGCTTATTTAGAGATGCATTTTTAGATATTTTGTTAGGATTTATAGATATATTTTGTATTGACATCGCTTGTTTAGTAATATCACTTCATTGATGTTATAAAAAAACAACTTTTGTGACATTGTGGATGGCAAGAACGTTTACTTAAGAGAATTTATCTTGTAATCAAATTATTCACTCCTTTTTATCATTAGGATTTAATAAATAAATAAATAAGTGAGACTATATTCACGCATGTCACCGATTTTCAACGCATTATTTGCATTAATTGCGAGCCAAATTTTACTTGTATGGAATTATAGACTTCTAAAGAGTAATCACAAATTCTAACCTGATTCACTTGAAAAAAATTGAACGTATTCCCTATGCTGAACATTGGAATCTTAACTTATGTCGGAATAAAGCCAATGCTGTCTTTTTCTAATGCAATGAGACGTGATAGCGTTACTTTCGATGTCAGAAATATCCTTGTTGTAATTTAACTCAGAAATGACAAATAGAAAGCGGAATATTTTGAGATTTGCCACCAATCTTTCATTATTGACTTCACTACAGAGGTATGCTTTATGTCAATTACAAGAAATATAATTCGAGATGAAAACACTCTTAGGTCATTCAGATATTACAGTGTTTATCTACTATATAACTAAACATAATGCAACCTTCTGTAAAATGATGTATTTATATATAATGGAAACCTGGTTGGTAATTTAATAACAATGCTTTCAGATAAACTTATGGGGATAAGCCCAGTTCTCGATTTCGGGCATTAAAAATAGTTGGAATATAACATTTATACTACCCAGTAAAGTGGGAAGGCGTGTAATGGCTTCATAATAGCATTTACGTTTAACTTTTTGATAGATTATACTCAAAGTTATTATTATTTTTTGCTTTGTAAAATTAGTTCTTGAAATTAATCACAAGAGAATTTAGATGCAGTATGTAAATGAGATAAGTTGATCTTTAATTCAATTCAGAATAAAACGTGTCTAATGCTTAACCATTTATGGCAATTTAAAACATTTCAAACTTAGGACCCTAGAGAACATACCGTTAAAAAATTGCACCTTAAGATACATGTACCTATTTAATGGAACATGAAAAATGACTTGTCATCTATGCAATTACCAGGTGCACAAGTAATTCGTATAACAAAATGACATAAAAATTGGTATTTCCCAAGACTGTCATGGATATTGTAGTGTGGCTTCAATTCTATATTTGCTGTGAAAACAAAATGACTTTCTCAGTCCGATATTTTTATTTTTTAATAACATTTTTTGCAGTTATATAGGATAGTATCGTTCAGAAAAAAATATTTTCTATGAAGGCCATGTCTGTTTACTTTTGTTTAGATAACAACACAATTAGTTCATTAAGAGAAATTGGTTCGTGAACAGACCGATGAACTAAGAGACAACGATTGTCAAGTCATCCGTGATAAGTCTCATAGGGGGTTTCAGGTTAGGTCCAGTTCATTAAGGTTGTATGGGTGTGGTCCTGGCGGTATATACAGTACTTCAATGGACATGTACACGAGAAATTCATTGCCTTTACAAATTGCCCTAGTTTTTTACTGTCTGATTTCAAATTGAACGGATGATATAATTGCACTGTATGAGTCCGGATGACACCTCATTTCCTTCTAGTTTAGCCGGTAAATAACATTGCTAATTTTGAATAATTAATTATTAAATAAACCTATTTCTAAGCGTCAAAATGTAGTTTATTAGTGGAAGTTTTACCCAACTATGACCATGATGGCCAATGAAAAGGTCAACTTGCAATTTAATTTGATGTAATTATGTAGAATGAATGGATGCATCTGTATAATGTACAAGTAACAAATACAGGTTCATGAGTAAAGTGTGAAATTTTCTGTTTCGTAGTTTAAGATTTGTACATGCAATAAGCTTGTAAAGTAACAAGCAACTTAAATATTATTATTTAATAAAACAAATACCCCTTTTTATTTTAGTGCGAAGACATATTAAATGATGATTGAAGCTGCCATATTAAATCTAAAGTATTATGGGTGAGTCTGAATTTTTCAATCTACTGAATTATACTGCAAATGTAATGTCTGATACTTAATTAGTATACTTAATTATTGGAGCGACGACTTCACCATTCTAGTATTTGGATTTTGGATATCCAAAATCAGGCAATCCAGGGAAATATAAAAGCAACAAATAAAATATTGTAATAATGGTATATTTCGTCTCTAATATATATGCCAGCCCTCATAATGGGAAGGGAGTATTATGTCAACATTCCTATTGTAGAATTTAACAAAACCTTATTGTGCGCCATTAAACTATTAGGGAAATTAAATCGTAAGCCGTGTATAACCAAACTACAAAATTAAGTGCAACTTCCATGCGTGTAACACATGCTAATGCACAAAAATTACATAAAAAAGTATTAGAGGAGGGATGTGTCCGTATGACTGTCATTTCGCAAGAGTTATTCTTTTAATAAATTAGTTCACCGTGAAATTTATGTATATGTTGTTGTGCTTCTGTAGTATAAAGCAGTTTATTCTTTGAACTACTGCAGATGTGAAAAAAGACAATTGTCTTGCTTGTTCAATGAACTTTAATTTAATTTCACTCGGCCATGTGTTGGCTTTTATTTGGTATTACGTGTTCGTAGGGAAAAAGCTTTACAAATAAATATATTTTATTATATAATAAATATTCTGGTATGTATATAATATTTGCTTTTGGATGTAATCTTTGATATGTTTCAACGAATTCTGTCATTCTGGGTATCAATATGAATTAGTTCCTCATTAATCAACTTTCCAGATTTAGATTTATTGCCAGAACTAAAATATGGAAATATTCTTGCAGATACACATTTATTAATAATTTATTCTTTACAAAATCCTCATTGTTTAGTTTTTATTAACGTTCGGAAAACAAGAGGTAAGACTATAATGATATTTTCTTTCCTGCTGTCTTGATGAAAGATATACTAGGATATACAAAACTGGTCTTTTTTACTATATCTTTAAATTAATCTCGCCTTCCTTTACACTATTTTATTTAATTTGAACTTAAGGTATACAATTTATACAAAATGATAAAGTAATTTTGCCCCCACACTCGTTCTATTTAAGAGTCAAAGTAGAGAAATAGAAATAAATTTTGAAACCATATCAATTATTATTTCATGTATAGGGACTCCGATTTCCTAATATTTCCATTTTGCATTGAATGTCACAAAGACTTACTTGTTCATGAAAACGGATATCTGAAATAGACGAATTTTTGGGATTTAACGAAGAAGGTAAACTCTTGATATCTCCCATAAGTAAAATGGTGAGATGCTTGCCTGCAGTTATTATACAACGGGATACCATAAATGCATTAGCATGACAGGAACTAATATAGAATCTGATAATGCACTTACTGAAATGCAGGCGAAATGCACATAGGCAGTAAAACGGAAAATGGGAGTGAAGATCCCAGTATCAGTTTATGGTGATATCGGGATCCGCTTGAAGCACATGGGTGCATGGGCATATAGTATTATTTTAAGATGCAAATTTGATATGTGAAATCTGTATTGTTCTACCTTATATATAAGTAAGCCCACATGCATTGTGAGACCATAATAGAAACCTTAATAGGTATACTTTTAGCTCAAAGTAGCGTTTGGCGAGTCCCATAGCCACAGCTTGGGGATCGTAAATTATTCTAATTCTTACTGTATTTTTGTTTCCCCATTTCGTGGGCTTTTTAAATACTTGTCAAAGCATATATCCGACCAATTACGGATACAATAATGTTGAAAATTATTTTTAAACAAATGTTATTTTGAATTATCGTGTTTTATATTAAAGTAGATTTCAAAGTTTTAATCTTTGATTTAAGAACATGCATATTTATTTGACTTCTATTTGAAATATAAAAAATCTGGGCTCGTAATGGACGTTAAAACCAGAAGCATGTTTTCCATTGGGAATAAGGCAGATAGCATCAACTTTATTTTGAATGCACTGTTTCCTAAAAAGCCTCAACTGTGGTACAAAATGCAGCTTGGAGGAAAATCGTTAGGTATACTACACATAAGGCTATCAATGTTATCATCGACTATAAAAATGTCTTGTCATTTTTAAGAAAAGAGTGAAACTGTTATATGCGTACACTAAATGTTTCTGAATTGGTTTGTTAGTTGACTATGACGAAGCCTAATTGCAAAATCACTGCAAAATATCAATACATTTAAATATCAATACATAGATTACATCTAGGCTTATTCCCTGGAAATGTAACGGTTTATATGTAGAAGGTTAAGTAGTCACGAAGAAACGAAAAGTAAATAAATGTAAGGGATATCTATGCTGTATTTTTTATAAGCAGAAATAGGAGCAATCCATTTAAGCTCTTAGAAATGTATACAGTGCTCTACTTATATTGATCTGCCTTTGTACCAAAGATTGACATAAGACAACGTTAAAGAAAATTTCGTAAAGTGCCGGTAGTCGTTATTTACATGAAAATATATCCAAATAACAACTGATTCTTGCATTCGCATAGCTGTTTTTTTTTTAAAGAAAAGTTTATACTATTCAAGATCAGTACTTAGACACAGTTAAAGAAAGGGAAGTTGGCTTCATGGTTATATCAAAACAATACAAAAAAAAGTACTTCAAACTGCAATTTATTGGACAAGGAATGATTTTTTTCAACTCTCAGACTTCCTAACTATTTTTCCCTAACTTTACTTTTTGCACAATTCATTCAATTGTGTATATATAGAACGCGTTCTATACAAGGCGAAGAACTCATGTCATTATCAATGACACAAGTTTAATTTATGAATGTTCTTCATAAGGTTTACAAATGTAGGCAACCACCTGTAGCAAACATGCTATGACGGATTGCTGTCATTAAGGATCAGATGTCGTTGTATGCAGACACAAATTAGATCCATGAACCTATTATTTATTTATTTATTTATTTATTTAAATTACTCATTGTTACTATCATTCCGAAGAAGGAACAACAGAACAAGGAACAGCGCTCACAGAGCAAGAAAAGACAAATAGGATAGCCAGGCACAAGTCATTAACTTTAAAACAGAGATACAAAAGGGATACTCTCCACAGGGAAAAGCACCCACCAATAAAAGGCATTATATGAAAAAAGAGATAGGAAAAAAAAACAAATATCAATATAAAAACAGGTCTACCAATACAAGAACAAGACACTATGCTAGTTCTAAAATATACTTTTTCAATATACTATTAAACCTCTCTTCAAGCGGATTTTTAATCTGGTCACCCCAATGATAGGTTTTGAAAATTGACACTAGTCAACAAAGTGCTATTATTTTACTTTCTGCTTTTATCTGATCGAACTATATGTCACTGCTTACTGTTTATTGGGATTCGAAAGTACTAATGATGAGCATGTCTGCAAATAAATTTACAATCATCTCAAAAGCCTAAAAAGGCACTCTGAGTACGAATATTTTACCTGTTGTATGTACTTTGAAATTGTATAGAGGTTGAGAAGCCTTTTAGTTTCTAAGTCAATTGTAACATGTAAGACAATCTAGCGATGAAATGTGTCACACTCATCTTAGCATTGCAATCACGTTTCCGACAAATGGGTCTTGTGATTTATTACCGGTATTTCTGATATTTGGTAGCTACATATATTGTGCACCAAATTATGACGGGAATCGGGTTAGAATTTATATGGACTTCTGGCCCTTTTTATCGTGTAAATCTTGACCGTCAACATTGGTTTATCCCGGATTGCCTTTGATTTGAAAGAAAATCCAGCACCAAATTATGTCATGTATTTTCCTCATCCCATTCATACTCGACAAGATTGCTTTTATTTATTTTTGTATTGCTTGATTTGTTCACCTTTAGATTATCCGTCGGAACCTAGCTTCTGGCTATTCACGCTTTTCAGGTATAATCCATTAACATATACACTGTATATGATTTACAAAGTCCCTCTTAATGCCATTATCCGTTTAATGTGCTTTAGCAAGTAGCTTCTCTTTGCGGGAGAGATATATGGGTATCTTGTTAATGCTGAAAATATCAAGTTATAATAGCTTGCATCTTTCATAAAGGTTACTGGTAGGCGGACCTTCTAATGCCCAGATAACAACAAAGACCAATGTTCGTGGTTGTCACTAAAGATCACCAGATAAGCGTAAAGAACTGCATTTCATTAATAAATATAATCGGCATACATTATCTACTTCTCCTATTTTCAGGTACGTTGGTATTGACAATACGCACGTAGTTTTGAGTTTAATAATAACATCATTGTTAACTTGATCTCCAGTATCCAGTTAAAGTCCGAATTGTTGGAATTATCATTCTTGTGCCTTTACTCGAATATTAAAACTATTCTAAATAATTCTTACACAGTGTTTATATAAGACCGTGTGCACATGAATCAAAGAAATTAAACGAATTTCGCTGATTACTATCAGGAAACATCCTGAGATCATGCATTATAAATAAAAGTTAGCACATTAAACTCTGTAGCCTACCTGACATGAAAAGAATTCGCCTTTACTATGGTGAGATAGATTGATAATGATCAAACACCAACTAGTGTTCTATAGTGAATTAAAAAAAAATCGATATTTAAGCATTACGCTTTTTAGTGGGAAACTTTTAAAGTACTTCAGTGAGCAATGCACTCTTTTGATTTAGGATTACGATTGCATCTCATGATTCAATTAACTGAATTCCAGTTCATCACCTACTTGAACTTTCATGAAGGCCGCTTTTTGGAGAAAAGTTTTAATCCAGATGTGGCCATCTTATTTTCAAACTTTATATGGGGACAACATTTTTAAACTCACGATGCATAAACACAGCCAAGGGACATCAGAAAATATGCAATAAAATTGTAATTAAAATATCATTGTTTGTATAAATGTTGATCGAATCATCCATCATTGGAATTGTTTTAAAAAAAGTATGAGTGTGTTTTCGCTTATAAATCAGGTCAGGCGAAATCTAATTGACAATTGACTTTATTAGCACACGGCTTATCAATGGAAAAATATTGATATAGGCGAGGCAGTACAGTTATTGACGAAATCAATTACAAATGGAACAATGAAAACGGAAATTGCTATTCTCCTTTCACTTCGTAGTCAGTTTCTCAGTTAAGAGGCAGGCAAACGATATTTCAATGTGCTTCATAATAACAACGTTTAATTTCTCGATAAATTCTCAAACGTTATTGTTATTAAACTTAAAACCAAGCTCCTGCCGCACAAAAGAACTTCTAATCCTATTTCCAGCATGCATAAAATTCAGGCTTAAACTTGTAGAGCTATACACATTTTTTTTGGAGATTAAATTAGATTCATTCTTTTGCTTGACTTGTACACTCGTGGTGATCGACTTCAGTTTGCTCTACGATAAAGTGTCATTATAAACTGTTCATGCACCTTTACGTAATGTGTAACATTTTGGAAATTAAGGCATCTGCTTTATGATATACGATAATGATGAAATTAAATACTGAAGTCTTTACAAGCGTATCTTAATATTTCTAGCTGGAAAATGATGACTTTTCGCATTTGTTAGTTTGTCCTTATAAAATGACACAAAACGATGTTGGTCACATTAAAATATTCAAACAATTTCAAAAGTCAAATACGCTATATAAGCAAATCGTCATCTTGGTTGACCATGACCAACATTATTATAAGCATGGATATGTCTATCAAATATTAAAATGCCTTCATAATAGATATGACAATCATTACTCTAAAATTCTGCACATTATTGTTGTTGTATCATTTGTAAATTATTAACGAATTGTTTCAGATTGTATAATATCAGTATTTAATGTATAATATCAGTATTTACAAGCGTAGTATTTATGTACATTTATTATTCAAATGATCTTCTCAGTGAACGTCTTCTATCAAGTTTGTTATACACATGCAAATCTACTTCAATCGATAATCCAGGAACCCTAACTCAGAATAAATGAGGGCAACTTTTACCGGTCCATATAAACGTAGTTGGTTTTATACTTAGTAAACAATTTAGAAAGATACTCTCAGTTGTTTTTTTCACGTCGATGTTATTTTTATACAGAACATGAATGTTATTTGCATGAATATTCATTACGTGTTATTCACATGTTGTAGCTTGGGGCTTGGTCGGTTGAAAACGTTGATACATATTATATTTACATTATTGATATATACGATTTTTTACAATATCCTAGAAGCATGATTTTTTTTTTTACTTTAACAAGGTTTATTTTTGAAATCCTCTTAAGTATCGGTATTGCTTCATCTATAGATCAAACAGACGTTTCTTTTGAAGATTTAAAAAAATGATGTGCTGGTATAAAACATGACGTTGCTAATAATTCAGTTTTCCCTTTTTTTTTTTGGCAAAGATACGTGTTCATCTGGAAGAAATTGTATAATATAACAGCCTCAATATGACAGCTATCATAGAATTAGTGTTCCACCTTATGGGACCCATAAATGCTTTTTCATGCTATGATGAGTAAAATAAATTCAATAAATTATACAAATAAATGTATTTGTTAATTTACAACTTTAGTATGCAGCACAAGTACTATATATACCATCGTTTTCTCTTTAACGAACTTCATGATGATTCACATACGATCATCAACATATTTTAATAGTGCGTTTCTCTTAATTTACTCTGTAACTAAATAAGGGTTATATCTATATTTAATTTATGTAAACGAATTCCTAGTCTTGCGGCAAGATCATTCATGTAACTAAAATGATTTTCTGCTTTGAGGTTAGGCTTTAATATATTTATGCTGAAGTGTATGAGCGTTGTTTAATCAGCTGAAATGATAAAATTTCCCTTGATAAAAAGCGAAAGTGCTCGCCTCCACATTAGGCAACATCAATCGTTAAAACAACACTAAAATTGTACAGTATATAGCAATGTGATTGTAGTGACGTCTAATTATTTTCCCAAAATAATACTGTCACCCTTGCATTGCAATCTGAATGTAGTAATTAATAAAATCCAACCTATATAAGGCGCTTATTTTAGGAATCAATTCAAGATAAATAAAATTGCTATCTTTCTTTGAAACAATTTTATATGATTATCTTCGAGGGCATACTAAACTAGACGTCTTTCAAATCTATAGATTCATGAGGTTCTAACAAATAGATTTAAATATTCTCAATTTATAATATATCCTTATATGACATTTCCCATACATTTAGCTATATCCTTGTGTGTGCCGTGTGTGAATAACAGTGTCTTAAAAGCAGTTTCTTGTGGTACTTTGTTGGTCTTAAAATCTATCCATATATAAGTAGAGGACAAAATGCTCAGAAATGCTTAAATGCTGAATAATTGAGATGAAAGGTTATCTTATAAACTACAATCCTATTTGAGTTTATTGCTGCATTTACTGAAATGAAAGGAAATAAAACTTGGAAATTGGTCGTTACGTTTATTAATTCAAACATTCTACCGAAAGTTAAATTGACCAGGAACATCTTCTTATGGGGGACGTAATACCATCTAACTGCCAACAAAAGACTTTTTTTCACAGCTTTTATTTGCAACTTACATGGCAATTAATAAAGTTTAATTTCCTTTCTTGCGGTTACCATCCTCGCTATCTTCGTAACAAAGGACCAATGGGATTGAAATGTGAGCGATGTAACATACACAGTGATTCGATTATTAAAATAAAGATGAGAAATAGTGTGTAAAATAAGATTATGCACTCGCTTGAAAACAAAGTACTATTTGGTAATTTCTATTACTAAGAATTTAAAACGTTAAAGGATATGTTATTAAAGAAATATGAACGTATTGCAAATTCTAGCTATAATTTAGAGCATCTCGAATATACTGCCTATGCTATTGCATTTGACCTATTTATTTCCATTCATCCTTATTTGTGCTTAAATTCACGAATTGAATTCAACGTTTTTGGGTAATAGAATTCCGTGATGGTCAAATAGAAAAAATAAACATCTAGCAAGAATCAAACTATATGCTTGACTTGGATAATGTAATTGATGCGCAGCAAAATATTTATTTTGAATTAAATTATTCATTGTCCCAAGTATAGCTACGGAAACTATAGTTCGACCAAATATTCACGGAGAATACATGCAAACATTCCTTCTATTCATAAAAATAAATCAAAAATGAACATCTTGCGTTTTTTTCAGCATTTTCGTAATCCAGACTAGTATAATTGCACTATTCTGAGCCCTGTTCTATTCCATTTCGACAATGCAAAATTACATGCATATTGTTGCACAATCCATATCATAAGATTTTGTTTTACATGTTATAGACTGCGTAATGTTTTCGATAACGTTATAATTAGCAAACTTACAACGCTCACTAACTCACTAACTGAATTTGTGCTGAAATTGAGCGAGTATTGTGCATTTGTTTGGTTAAATGTACTATAATTGCGTACAATCATCAACACAATACACTTTTGGTTGCGCTAGTTCAAATCATAACTTAATATTGATTTTCACTTTCATTTCAATATACCTATGTTTGTTCAACTAATATCGACTTTTCATTAAATCAGTTTATTGCATATGTTTGCTTCCTGAATAGATATATTTAATCTTGACAGTGCATCAAATAATTTAATGGAACAATTTTTAAAATTTATTATTTAAACATTGATAATTTAGAAGGTTTTAAAGATTATAATATTTGTGTTGTTGTTAAATTTCGACGAGGAAATCTTGTTCTAATTTTATTGTGTAATGAGGATTTACATACATATTTCTGTACTTCCATCTATGCACCAAAGTATTGAAGTTGTTCATCAGTTGTATATTGCTGTACCAAAATACGAATAGAATTTTAAAAAGGAAGGTTTTTGCACGGATACTTCCGGTTGGATTGACCTTTCCGCTTTAACGATTTCCTCAACGTATTCTGATATGTTTAGTAAATAGGATTAATCACTGGTAATGGTTCGAAGAAAATCTTCCTTTGTACTTATTTAAAAACGTATCTAGAGAATATGCTTAAAAGAGTATTACAATATCTCTAAATAGGGATTATAACTATTCCGACATCCTCATCACTTAAGTAGCGGTCAGTGAAATAGAAATTTTGTTCCATTCATGCAAGTGGCATTCATTCAGCCAGTTTAAGAGGTTTATAAGTATCTGGGATTTACAAAAAAAAAAAAATGTTTTAATCTATTGCGCGGTAAGTTACTTGCAACATTAAGACGCATTTACAAAATAGCGACATTTTTTCGCCGTGTCTTGCTATCGAAATAAGGTATTCACCTGTATAGAATGCGGTATTTGTGCTCAGATTATGTACATAGCATGTAATGCGCATTTTGTGCTCAGACGATCTTAACGTAGATGAGCTTATGGTATACCTGCATGTTTGTTTACCTGGTTAGCGATGTACTGAATATATTTTTATAGCGGTTTATGTTAATACACTTCCCATTCAATTTTGTTTTTAAAAGCGAGGTGATTCTTTGTATGGAAATGGAGTTAAAGAATTACAGGATAGCTTAACAGAAAACCCATTGTAGTATTCAAATGGCAGTTTTGAATGCATAGATTCGAACTGTTTAACTTGAAGTATGTCGAATTTATCTGCTAGGAAAGGAGTTTAGGAATTCTAAGGTAAAAATACTAGAAAAATAACTAAGATGCAGAAATATTTATGTATTAAATTTTTTGACTTTAAGAAAACCCACTGTTCAATGTATGCAGATGATATTCAATTGCCCAATGCATTTAAATATCCTAATTAGACATTCAAAGATTATTTAGCTTTGAAGTGAATGTGACAATCCAACATGGCCACTTTCAATTCTTAGCTTCTCAGAATTCCAACATACTTGAAAAATAATAGCAAAATTCTACAGGCTCATAAATGTTCAAAAAATGAATATTTCAGCTAAAATTAAACTTAACATGTTTATTTTCTAATTCTGACATTCCAACATTTACTGCTTCCCAAAAGCCCAACGTATTGACAAAATTCTTTAAACCCATAAATTGAAACATTACAGAACCATATCTGGATTCTATTTCAAATAGCTAACCTATCTGCATCTAGCCACTAAAGATATCCATGTTAGGGACGTAGTTACCTAGTGGTAAAACACTTTCCCATGAGTACTATAAGTGCTGTGAGCTTAATCTATCAATATATAAGCCATTACTGCTAAATCAACATGACCGCCTGTGGCAAGGTTCTCATAGATTTTATTTCCATAAAATCATCCATAAAATTCGCTGATTTGTTTACTTCCTTCGAACTTACTATCGTATATCGCTCTGCCAGATTTGCAATAAAGAATAAATACTATGCATTTGTGTATTCTTCGGATGTGCATTAGAACCATTATGTCATCTTCACTATTGTAAATACATTCGAGTCCTACTGCATGGAAAAGGCAACAGTTTAAGCGCACCTGTAATAACTTCATTACCGTTGTCAACGTTAGTGGCATGCACTGCTTCCCTCTATATACATAGATGGTTCCACGTAAGTTAAGAAATAATGATATCGTTAAAATACCGGCGCCTGTCAGGAATATGACATAGAAACACGCCTATAAACAGACAGTTAAGTAAGTAGTGCACATTGGTCGTAAAACGACCCTAAAATACGCTTTTTGTAGCCAAATTAACGGCGTCAATGCCTTCAAGCTACTAACTCGGTATCAAGGAGGTGCACATCGTTAGACTGTTAGAGCATTCACGTAAAAGTGCAGGTTATATCAATATTAGATAGTTGCTTCAAAGAGAGAGTCACCCGCAAACGTTATTCAGAATGAGTTTATGCATGAAAAATGGGCTGTTAAAAGTCTAATTAGATTTTGATCAGGATTTTTCTTCTGTGTAAGAGACAGATGAACTTAATTATACTGTTGCCAACTTTTTAGATAAACAATTTACTTTAGCTTTCGAAAGTATTTAGACTCATGGAATTAAACTAACGTATTATTTATCTTAAATTAGTATTATGTTGACTACTAGTTCTTGTCTCGATTTCACTACTTTTTCATACAATGGCTTAAGGTGAATCACAACCCTACACTTTCAATGGGTGAAATTTTAAAACACAATTTCAGCCAAACAAAAAGAGATTAAATAAATAGCTTGATCAATCAACAATTGTATAGCTTTTTCGTTTTTGACTTTGAAATGGTAGATTTTTTAAAATTAATAAACAAGTTTGAAAAATGTCTGTTAATTTGCCCACGCTGCCAGCAGGTGGCAGCACGAGAATTTTCTCCGTAAAATCAGCCTTCTATTTAGTATTTTAACACGGTTATCTCCTCAAGTTTTACGAAGGCATAAATTGAGATAACAAGACTCTGGAGTGAAGATTTTACAATAAAATCTGAAACTTAATGCATAATAAATGAGGTAGAAAGTAGTTAAAAGTTCAAAAGTCTAAAGCTGCTTGCAGGCACAATATGACTCCTCACAAATTGCGCATTTTCATTACTTGATGAAAATATAAAATTATAGTATGTGATGACCAAATAAAATATCAAATTCTAATAGGTCATCTGCATGTATAGCGGATATTTGATAAGGCTTTCATAAAATGATGCGCTTTGGAGTAGTTGAAGTAAAAAGATGCTCCTGAAGGACGGCAATCTAGTAACACATTACAACAAAGTCATTAATGGCCGGCAAATGGGAAAATAAGTAGGTGACTTCCGACCTAAATCCAAGAAAAACTACAGATACATCACCCAATTGAAGCCCGGCATTATCTACTTTCTATATAATTGCTTGGAATGGGAATTTACGAATCGTGTTCAATTTGCTGAAAATCTAATCTCCATCACAGTGAGCGATCCAGGAAATGGCATAGGTGTGGGAGACTGAACTAGAACACTAAACGAAATAATTTTTTTTTTAATTCATATAGAGATTAACACTTTAATTAATCAAAATGTTGAAGTCAACATGATGATGTAATCGCCTAATGAATCCTGATTATTGTCAACAGAAATTTTACGAATGCTATACGCCTGGGTGCATATATCATCTCTAAACAGCTTCCACTAATTACACATGTTTACAACACATAAATGAGTGTGGAGACATTTACGTACACACAGATGTGCAAAATGTTTAGGAAAGATGTAAATTGGATTCTATTAATGGTCAATTACACAATGTAACCAAATAAATCGCAACATGCAAATATTTAAAAAATGTCCTATTTGTATTCAGTTGATTTATTTTCCATTAACCACTTAACCAGTTAATTAAAAACATTTTTAGGGGAACTGTTAGTACTCGTATAACCGTTGAAAAAATATTTTTCTGTGTAGGTAACAAATTAAACAGTTCTTATTTTTGATGCACTGTTTGGCTTAATTTGACAATGTTTTCTTAGTTCGTAAATAAAATAAATGATAATATTTATACAAGGCAGGTGATGAAATCTCATCCCCTGGCATTTGTGTTTAGCCCTCGTGCTGCAGAAATAGGCCAACGTTAAAATTCCACAAACAAATTTGCACGATAGTATGTATGTATATCTGGGTTAAAATGACCATTAGCTGATTGAAGTGCAAAATAATCCATTTTGGAAGCTATTATCATTTGCGTTTAAATGTTAAGAATGTACATTTTTCGTATGAAATTGTATAAATAACCCTATTTACTTGAAAAGAACATCTGCACTGTTGTATCATTCTTTGTCATACATACATACATATTTCTAACAGAATACTGCTCAAAGCTGCTTAAAGCCCCTACTTTTACTGCAATAAAAAATCATGAATACTTTGAAAATGGCAAGCATGTACCACAGCATGGTTTGCAAATACATAGGATGTCATGGGAATTGTTTTGTTGTACACTGAAGTTAAGTAAAGTCCATTATATCTCATCTTATTCTCTAAGACTCGTATAAATGTAAAAGTTGTATGGGTGAGCGGAATGATGAGCACTTAGTAACTCAAGAAACCGATTTTTGGCTTATTAAATACAAATTTTAACTATTTTTTTTCAATCGCTGTTTCCATAAAACTGCGATTGAAAGGAAATACAAAATCATACTAAAAGGTTTATTTATGGAACATGTATTTACTAAGGTATCCTTTTGGATGGAACATGAAGACCTATGGCCTTAATAGTGAGGTTAGGTAGTGAATAATAAAACTCATTTTCCAAACTATATACTGAGGTTTCTGCATGGTTTATGAATGGGTTTTCTCGTATAATTTCTATGAAAGGATCTCTTTAAATGAAAGTTTCCACAAGAAAACATCTTTCGAGGAAACTGAATTTTCTACGCAAATTCATTGAAAGAGAGAAGGAAATAAAAGCCAACCATAAAGTTTGTTCGTTTAAATTTTATTCCGGGAGGGACTATCAAATTGAAGGCACTGACCTCATAACAACCCAGCGTATATTTTTTACATGTTTATGCCATTTTTCTTTTCAATTTGCATTTTGGTTTCGTCGAATATCCATTAAACTTCTGCACAACTTTAAAAGGTTAACTGCAAAAGCCTAAACTTTCGTTATGGAAGCATAATAATACATATATTCTAAAGCATTAAAAGTGGATATAATAACGAAAAAAGCCTTTATAATGTACTTTTATGCGACTTTGTAGAAGACTGATAACTATGAAATCCTCAAATAAATGTTATGAACACATTAACAGTCGCTAATCACACGATTAGGGGACCTAACTATATTATCAGTACTAACCATTCTCGTATTACATTTTTATATACTATATATATATATATATATATATGCCATTTCCTATACTATTATATATATAAATTGCAAGTAATGTAATCGTATAGGAAATGACGTCAGTATTTGCGTCAATCTTCAGGTAGCTTGATAATACTAAACGCTACTTTTATGATTTCATTTAGAGCACAGATATTCTATTTCAATTGATGTTTACTTCATACTGATGAGTTTCCATGCTATTTTTCCACATTTGTTTCAAATGCAAGCCAACATGACGGAATCACTTGAACAAATTTGTAGTTTCAAAAATGAAGTAGTCCCATGATGTAATTTTTTAAATACATGCAAGCAACCGTGATGTGTTCATGAACAGAGATTTAGAAAAAAAATTGGTTTATAGTTAGATTATTGCTGTGCTTATGAATCTTCATAAATGCCAGATGAGTTAAAAACTATTTTTCCTAAAATAACGTTTGCTTAAAAAATGCAGTGTTTATGTGATTAAAATTTCATATGTAAATGAATAAGTTTTAATTAAGCCACTCGAATTTTAAATATTTGCGCACATATGTAAAATATTATGGGAATTTTAAAAAACCACAATCTCAAAGTCGATTGTAGCTCTGTTGATTATCTCATTTAAAAGTAGAAGATGATGGTTAATTTGGTATACTTAAGTCTTAATTATAAATGGTTAGTAAAAATGCACTTTAATAACACCTTTCATGGTAAATGATGTATCAGAATTAAATAAGTTTGTTGTATTTACAACTTCATACTCACTTTGAATTTGTAATGCAATGCATTACGTTAAACAAAATATGTTAAAATGAATTCAACTATGGAATTGTTAAAGCCGTAGACTGCATGCTTTAATCATGTTACTTCAACATCTTCCGCTAATGCTATCAATTCTAATACAAATTTTTAATCAGATGCTAATTATAGATAATACAACGTGTATAGGGTTAAAATTAATGAAGGATTAGTAAAGTAAAATTTTGTAACAGATGGCATCTATATTTTGACAGATCAGCCTCAGCAAAAGGTTACACAAAAATAAGCCGCTTACAAGTTTCAAAACTTATCATCATCTAATACCTTGTATACTCTATTAAAGATTAATTAAGACTAGTTGTTCATATTGAGTACATGCCTTTAGAAATGGTAATATTAGCAAAGGAGACCTCTATGGTAATCTAATGATAAACGAAGCACATTCAACGTAATATATAAATACGCAGCTAATAAGGAAATTATACGTCATTCTAATCTTACAAGGGATCGAGTAATATGACATGCATGTTTACAGAAATGGCATGTACTGCCTAAATAAGACTACATAAGAATTTTTTTTAACACAAGGTGCTTGGCAATCATTACAGAAGGTTTTGAATATTATCCAACGTGCTGTATTCTCATATACTAGATATGATGATAATAAATTAATCGACTGCAGTGCACTTATATATTTATCTCAGAGCAGCAGTTTAGGATTAAAAAAAATATTAAATGCTCCTAAGAAAAAAACTTGTATATACTCTCTCGACCTTTATCTTAACCTTACTTTCATGATGAAAAATCCAAATGGATGTATGGTTTTTTTGGTCAGTGAATGGCCTACATTTGCCAAAGATGGGATTTCCAGAATATTATTCCTATAGTGATTACACACATCTGCCTTTATTTACAAGTGAATTTAAATCTGTGGCCAGATGAATACTCGTTAAGTCGATTACCTCAAATGTTGACCAGATAAAAGCCATCAGGTTGAGAGATGTATTAAAAAAAAAAGGTTTCTCAATGCGCATATAGCTCGTTTAGGTTGCTACGCTATTGGCCATCTGAACAAATCATTGCAAAAGAAGTCCAATTTGTATTAAGTTTTTGAAATGAAATTGCCATTTTGGGGAGTCGATGGGTGTCAGGTAATTATGAGATGGACAAAAGCCTTATACAATGGTCGAAGGCGTGTGAAAAGATGGACTTGCGAAAACGCAATTCTAAGACGTGGAGATCTACTTAAGTCCAACAGATTAATTCACTACTTCCTTCAACCGAGAACATGTCTATACTCATAAAGGAGGTGGACGTTTACAAATACCGCATGTAAATCGGTATTGCTAAAGGTTCAATGTGAACTTTAAGCCAAAAATGCATTGGGGCGAATTGCAATTTATGAACGATGTTGCAGATCATCTTTTAGAGCTTAAAACTCTAAAAATGTTGGGTTTGAGGGAAATATTTTAATAAAGGTACTCGGGCAAACTGCTTAATATTGTAGTTTTTCAACATATTTTGGTACATGTATTTGTCAAGAAAAACCTATCGATACACAATGTAAATATAATGTGGGTTGATTCAAAATATAGTGCTTATAGCAACCGAACTTACATTTTCGAAAGATCAGTAAGATGCTACTTAATTATACGACAATTATTCAATTCAATCATAAAAAAACATCCTGTGGGAACGAATATGTAGCAGTAATATATTCGCCCTGCGGTTGTATTTTCTTAAGACAGCTGACACAACAAATCATCTCTTGGAGGAAAAACTGCTCCCATATATATATATGCTGCGAAATGCCACTTGAGTTCACTTGAGTAACGCATGTGTGGCTTTTTTCACAGATCCCAATAATCATCACACGAAGCTTGGAATAGCTGACAGAATGTTGACTGTATGACTATGTGCAGCATCCGGGTTTGTGTATCTGTGGTTGGGTATCATTCATACACAACTTTTCTGTACATATCGAATACTTTATTTTAACACAATCACTATAAAAAGTAAAGAGATGGGATTAGACTTTAGCATTATCCAGAATGTTTGATTTCCCAAACTACATTAGTTACCGGAAAACTAATACATTTCTGGCCAGTCTTTGGAGCAAATCATGCACAGAGTGTTTGCACTGTTCAGTCTGAAAACCAAAGTAAACACTGACCACAGAAGTCATTTCGTCCAACAAAATATTGTTATTCCATACTATAACCTTTTACTTAGATTATAATAGATGTAAGTTCAATAAGAGAAGTAAACATATAGATATTTAAGTTTGGTTTTTTCTCAACAATTTTTTTCTACAATTCAGAAGTTAAAATTGTATAAAGCACGGATACTGGGAAATATTTAAAGCAAAATAACTGAATTCGGAGTTGCTTTTTTTTAAATGAGTACTCTCATGAGAGTGAGATTGGGTTCATCAACATGTTATTTGATTTCCTGAGTTCCCAAGCAGTAGTAGGATTGTCATTTTTTGATGGAATGAATTTCAATTAAAGCAAACCCAATTTAAAAGTGGTTAAATGCACTTCCATGTCAATAGAAAATAAAATCATTTAAAGAAGTACATGAAAATTAAAAGAAACTCAAATGATTCAGTTAGTCGTCTGATCGCCTGACATTTTGGACTTATTTTGGTTCTAGTAAACAAGGGTCATCTTCATACAATGGATGTGGGCCTTATCTTTGTTAAGCGTCATGCAGATTGTTTCCTTTCCTTATTCTGAGAGCACTGACCGGTATAATACAAAGATGAGGTAACAAAGCTAGTTTCCTTGTGATGTACCATTCATTCTACTGGTCCCATAGATCCCATCAAAGCCATTGGACGTTTTTATGGTGGATGTGATAGGTTCATTAACAGATTAACTCGCGTTTAGATCCCTCTGCTTCTAGGTAATGAAAAAGCAAGTGGAGAAGTTGTGGCCATGAAATTAATGTGGAGTAAACCTTATAACAGACGCCGTATATACTGACACCAGGAAATTTAACTTAACGCTGACCATATTTTTCTTAGTTGAGCGATTGTACTTACATACAAACTTTCAGAACAATAGTTTCCCATGACGTTAATGGACAACCATGTTCACATTTAGTCCTCCAAGATACACATAAGATTAAATTAATATTAGCTAAATAAATGCTATGTTTGGGTAATCCTTTATACATCTTAGAAGAACATTGCTAGAATGCATACTCATGACTAGATGGCGCTGAACTTAAATAAAGCTTATCATTAATAGTATCAACGTTTTTCTGAATACGAATATTTACCTGAAATTTTCACTAGGCTCATTGTTGCAGTAAATTACAAACCTCATTAGCAAAAGAGGCCTTGGCATGAAATGATAAAACATTTCTCAGAGAAAATAAAGGTATAGCCTTCGCATAAAAAAGGTTGGGGATCAGATTTTGATCAGTAATTCCATTACACTCAATCTTGCAGACAGTAAATATGAGAAATACATGCAACCGTGTCAACAAGCATGCGAAATTTGGTCATTCGACTAAACAAATAAGCACACAAGCTGTTAATCCTTATCTTCCTTAGTTTTTTTTTTTGGCAGCTAATGTTATTATTTAATCAATATCTGGCGACACAGTAGTCGCAGAATTGCTGTCGAATAGTGGTATTTGTATTCATGCCAAACTTTCAAATGGTATTCGCAATATAAACTTTCAAATGGTATTCGCAATATTATATAATGTAGTCAGCAAAGCTTGTGAAGTTAACCCACTTTATTTATCAGGTCGCACAACGTTCCGCCATTTATACCTTCATTTCGAAATATCATATGGATTTTGGTTATAATCATATTTTTGTAAATGCATTGAATATGAGACAAAAATGCCTACATCTAATATTACACGTTATTGTTTTGGTAAATTAACCATATTCTGGTTAACAGCACCATATAGAGGCATATTGCCTTAAGCATTGTTTTTTTAACGTGGCAATATCCACTTTCTTTAAAATATACAGGATTTGAAAAACAATACCTAAAAACATTGCGGCTAAGTATGCCGATTTATGGTTGCTTGCCTGAAACATACTTGGGTTGTTATAGATTTTATGGAAATTGTTGCCTCTGGTTGTGAGTATTATGATTTTAAAGAAAGACTACACACTAAGGCATTCATATGTAAATTTAGTGATGGTTGCAGGTTTTCGATAAAAATCTTCAAATGTCACGTATGTGACGCCATCTAGCGGTTGCTTAGGATTGGCACAAGTGTAGGTACATTGACGTCTGTTCAATATTTAGAGGTTTTATAATTTCATCAATAGATGAACTTGGTGGAATGAATCAAATATTTTGCTAGGGCGATACTCACTTAACAAGGTTTCAGCACCTTGTATCAGTTATTCATTGATTTCTTAAATAAAAACTACACTGGTCTGTAAACATTTCTAAAACACAGTGGAAGATCACAGGAGTGCTTTGCATCTGTCTATAAATAGTATAAAAATATAATGCGTGCATGGATATATTTTTATATGAAAATGTGGTTCCATTTTATATGTTTCTAAGTACTGTATGGTTGAGTCAAAATCATCAATACTTAAATAAGTAAAAAAGACTATGAAATAAAAACCATGCTACTTGCTTAGTAATGGACCTTGTAAAAATTGGAAATATATCGGTTTGGCATTTGCCTGCAGGATGCAGGCTTAGTTTGAAGAGCTTGGTAACCTTATATCCCATGTACGATTGCCCAGAAATAAAACAAGATAAAAGAAAAATATTGCGAGCAAACATGTCCCAAGAACACTCGAATAAATGAAACACCTTATCGAAAAACGATTCAGCGAAACCTTTTAATGGAAAACTAGCCTTGCCTCTATCATCTAAAGGTATCTCAAATTTCTCCATTATAACGCGATTGAATTGCAGTTGCATGTCAATAACGGTGGACAATTTTGTCATTACTTTAACAAAACGGGTAATAGGCAACAAAACAAAAAAACTGACGTAAATGCTAGGGCATCTGTACACAATCTGACAACTTAAGTGGATGCACTATTAAAATTGGTGCACATAGTACTTTTCAAGTCACATTGTTGTCTGCTGATTGACCGAAATGCTGAATGCTATAATTCGATTTTCACGACGGACGAAGTATTTGCATGAATGTACTAACTAAAATTAATATACTTTATCCTTGTTTTACCATGTTTTGCCTACCAACAATTCACTCCACCCAATAATATATGTACACGTATGACTTCTAGCTACATTAGGTGAGAAAATTTACTACATTATCGCTATGCAAAATCATAATTATTTAATGAAATTAACCATCAGGGCATTGCAGTGCATCCCTAAACTAAGTGGCTGCAACTTTTCGACCTAAAATTCAATATACTGTATGTAGAACATAAACCGTGGTGTTTATATGGTGTTGATTTGGGCACTTTTTTCTGTTTACGATTGTTCTATGTAACACAAATTTGGAATACATTCTTACAGATGTTAAGATATGTTAAGATAGTTTCTATATGTATTGTTTGAAATTATGTTATTTGTAATCTTGGGAAAGTTAACTTGTTAAATAATATAAAAGTTTATCAAACCCCATATTGGTTGATCTATAATTAGGGATAATTAGGAAATTAGAAATTATGCTTTAAAAAGTAAAGTGCATTTCGGATATTACAGAGGTCTATGTAATATATTCAGTTCTTGCTCATATGGGGTTAATAAACTACAGTAATATCCAATGTATTCATTATACAGCATGCGATGTACCAACAAAAACAGAAGTTCATTTCTATAGCGATTGACATTTTGTCAAAGACATGTTCAAGACCTGTAAATTAAATTACATAGCTTCGAGCTATTGCTTTAATCAACTGCGAGGCATTTTCCAAATTAGGGAATTGATGTACAAATGGAAACAATTCGAGTTTCTGTTTAAAAAATATATCAGAAATACAAATTAATAGGATCCAATTAAATGTTCACACTCAAATAACATTTGGGAATACTTCAATGATTCAGTTATTCTTTGAAATTTGTGTTTTTTTTATTCTGGATCAAAAGGAAATAATGATTTGAATAAATCCTAGCTGTCTTTATAATGGTTCCTCACGGGAGTGAAACATTACCCAAAACGAAATTGGCCATACGCAGAATATAAATTAACAAGGTTAAGCGCTTCATTAAGACTTGACAATTTGCTTGTATTCACAAAGGATATGCAAATTAGGACTATGCGAAGAGTTGTTGACTTTAATGCAAGGCGAAGAGACGTAATTAAAGAAGTAAACACGGGGCATCAATTAGAAAGATAGTGGATAAATTGCAAATTCATAAAATTGGTTTCATCAAGCATTTTTATAGATAATATCTAAAATATTTAACTAATCAGATATAGTGCGATTTCTAGTTAAAATAACATGGTTTAAAAACAAATTTTAAGACATTTTTATATCCCAATGTATTTGAAGTGGTACATGCATATGTTTCAAATTTGTTTCATTGATGAATTCGTGCTAATTCGAATTTCTTTAAATTTCATTATAATAGTTTACAGGAACTGGTTTCACTTCTTTGAAATTGCATTACGATACATGCACCGCCTTTTAAAAGATGAACACGTAATGCAATGATTATTAAAATGTCTTCAGGCTTCCACTTATCCAAATTCGACTTCATTTAATTTCAACGTCGAAAGTTGTGTTAAATCAAAGTTTCCCAACTAAAGGCAAAAATTCGTTTCATTTTTCTCTATTTGTTAGGATCAAACAGTATTTGTTAGGGAGTTTGTTTTATACGCGTATATAAAGCGACATCTAATTTATATCTTTTGAATTATGCATTGTCGTTGACATATTTCCGCATAAGCAATTTTTATGACTGTATGAAATGTACAGTTTTAATAATTTTCAGTAAGACAGTATAGGTTATATATTTTCAGGTTAAGGCAACGACAGTTGTCTAGTTTATGCCTAATGATACTGACATAAGGATACATACACCATTTTATATAGGACTATTTCAAATCAACATTAATTCACCAGGGAAATTTTCGGTAATACATCGTTTCATTACATTATATCTTTAGGGACTTTTCATGGAAAACTTTGTTATATGGATGCACGTGCAGTGGATATCTCTCAGTTGAAATGAAATTTATGTTTCAAAGATCTCTTCTCAAATTTAAAAAAACGTATTTGTTTCGTTACATCTGTTTACTTAACGACTAAATAGCCGATTTATGGTTAGTGATATGGAAATTTATTATGTCAATATAAAAGCGCAATTATGAGTTTAAAAACAAAGTTCAGTTTTTTTATCTGAATGTTGCATATGCATTGAAAATGCACAAGTGTATCTTTTTCTGCGTATGCTGAAGAAGTTTTTTGCATTTATTATACTATGTCTATAAAGAATGTTAAAGTTTAATAAAAATGTCCTTGCAATGCATATTTGTTTTCTCCAGCTTCATGTTGAATGGTAAATGAGATTCTCGTATAAGAAATTTGAATAAGTGTCAACTTTGGCTGCCGTTTTAATTCGGGGAAACATATTTTAAAAATGTATGAAGCCGTATTGTAGAGCTTGAAATTATATACATACGAACTTCGATAACAAACCTCTATAATTCCAAGCATTAGGCTCATCGTACAGCACACAGTATCTGCTCAATATTAATTTTCATCACGATAGAATGTTTACTTTACGAAATTTTAAATTAAGTTAAGACAAAGGGTAATTCGATTAAGTTGATTTCAAATCAATTTTCTCCGGAATTGTTCCGAGAATACGGTCGCTTTGTCTACATTATTTCTAACGTTTTTCACTACTTCTGGAAATGCACGATGAAACTTTAGCAAACTGAAACTTTTACAGACAAACGTAAACGTTTCTGGTTTACTAACCAAGTAATATTCTGTTTATTTACGTGGAAACGCTTCAAATAAAATATTTGGGAAAACACTTGACACCCACCACCAACGTTTCCATGGTATTCGGCTGCACGTATCAAAGTATTTAATTAAAATTGAGTTTTCAGTCAAAGTGAGTATATATAATTCATAAAACGACATCTTTCGCCCTGGATTAATTAAACCACAGGCCCACTGTGTTCGTTTCACGATATATTTGAGCTGGAGAAAAACAAGGATAGGACCCCAAGCAGGGAAAGATATTGGAAATGCATAGGTAAAAGTCATTTAAAAAATAGGGTATGACATTTTTTATTCATATTCAGGCACATCATGCAGTACTGAGAGTGCGCATTTTTTGGCTGTGCAATGTTTCAAATATGCTTTCATCTCAAATACATGTACTGATAAACTACACATGTTCACTATACATGCTAATCCCTCTATTTTGAACTCAATTGAAGCAAGCGAAACTATGTAATTATAAAACTCCATCGTTCATCATCCATAATTGTGTCATTAATGCTGGGTCGACTTCAGGCATTTTGTGTGTAACAAATGGGTTTGATTAGATGACTGATAAAATCCAATGTATGTTTTGGCATAATATTCATAATCTCACATACAATCTCTGAATACCTGTTATATTTTTCCAAGAAGTTAAAAAATGACGCATATGAATGAAAATTATGCAATACATGGTGATTTATTTTTTATTTGCTTGGTGAAAGTAATTCAAGGAGTCTTATTTTGATAAACGTTATAGAGAAGGCATGTGATAAAATATTTTTTTTTATAAATGTCATCCTACATCAACAGGTTTACTGACATTGGAAACATCATATCATAGAACATTATCTCAATAATGTACTCAGGGTAACTTTTAAGACGTGAGATAATGTATTTCATTTGTGAGAATTCTAAAAAAAGTAAAATTTTGAGAAATTCTAACCTCGAGGTTCATATTCCATTTGACAAGATATTGTTGGAACATTGAGGCACTTTGCTTGTAAGCCTACTTGTCTCACAGTTCGTCTTGTTTTAACAAGAAAATGCACTTTTGTTGTTTTAATGTAAAGGAAACTTAAAGCCTTTAGACTGTTGTGTTAAATGAGAGAGTCGCTGAAGAAAATGTAAAATCATGTGCGGAAATTAAATACAAAGTATAAGATGAACGAAATATGCAATTCTTAAATAGGGCCCTGAAGATACGCATATTAATGCAATCTTGTTGTCTCCTACTTGAAATTGTACATCTCTAATTTGATTAATTTGTGCAACTACTCTTTAATCCAATGTTTATTATAATGAATACTAATTATAGGCCTAAGTCCTCGTAGAATTTAAAGGCGTCTTGGTGCAACCTTACACTGAGTGAACTCTCCAAATACAATTAAGAACTTTGAAAGACAGATACAAGTAAACATTGCAAATTCTATATAGAACGAGTAGGATGAATTTCGCAGCCATGTTAATCCATTCAACCATCGGATTAGGGTTATTTAATTTACTATATTACATTAAAAGTGCGCATAAATATTTGAATTTCGGATCGAGTTTTTCCCTGGTTATGCTTTTCCAAAAAAAAAAAAAAAAAAATTATGGTAGTTTTATGAAAAACGTGAAAGTAACTTTGTTAAATCTAACTAAATTAGTTTTTTTTATTTAAACATTTATACCATCAATTCTGCCGCATGTTCAGGTTAACTGCACGGTAATTTTGTGGAAAACCTTTGATAAAACGTCTTACTGAAGTTAGATTCTAAAGAATAATAGTATATGTTGTACCCATGAGCTTATTTTTGGTTTCTTTTGGATTTATAAAGTGCAACTACAGCATCCTCTGTCACGAGTTCAGTTTTCTTACATCCAAACGTGATATCATTACAAAATTAAGCTTGTAACACAATTGTATATAGAACATTAATACTCGTACATTTGCATATACAGACATTGCTACTTGTACATTTGAATACTTAACATTGCTACTTGTACATTTGTGTACAGAACATTCCTACTTGTTCATTTATGTACTTTTGCCTTGATATGCTTTCTCTTCTATTGGTAATTATTCATGAATCTTGCAATTATCTTTATTTTTCTTTGTACGATCCAAATGTGCTATGTGTGTATGAGGTAATGGGTATATGTGTGTAAATGAGGTATATTCGAAAGCAGGCAGGTAAATATTGTGGGTTGAATTATTTGAATAATCTACACGCAGAAATTGACATAGATGAATGACCCGCATTAAAGTGAAAAGAGAGTCGTTGAATGGTTCATGGACCCGGGCATGTTAAGAAGATTGTTCAAAGCAAGGTCCATAGACTTGAAAATAGTCTTGGTGAGAGAAAACAGTACCAATAAACCTTGGTCTAATTAAATTTAAGGACAGATTAATGATACAGCGCATGTGGCAATATTGACTGCGGCACATAATTTACGGCGTAAATACGCATGCATGCTGTTTACTGGATATTTGTCAAAATAAAATCTTTGACTCAATAAATCAAAAGGAAATTGAAGACTGGCGATGCGAAGTTAGAATGGTTGCTAGCAGCATTCAGTCAAACGATTGGGCTGATCAAACAAAATATAGCCGATATATCGGCAAGTGAATTTTCTAATAGAAATTTCATAAGGTTTTAACATGGCTTAGCAAGCCATGGCGGAAGGCAGACCACGAGTGTTTCCGTTTAGCAAATGCAGCATGTAATAAGCCAATTCCGATAAAACAAAGTTGTATGGTTTCAACGCAGCAACGTGAGCATGACTGATTTTGTTTTACGGTATTTTGTTTCAAAATTTGTTTATCATTTATTGAGAACATCAGTCAAATGGACCGAAATGCTCCTAAAGCTCAAGAGCCTCGAGGTTTTAAATTTCATCATAATTTCACCATACATAGTAAATCTGAAGCTGGACGGTCAAAGGTTCACAGGCACTGCCTTCGATGACATTGGGCTATGGTTATTTTAATGACTGAACATCTCATGTTATCAGAAAAAGACACTAGTCTGTACATGGACATTTAATCCGTTATTGCTAAGCTAATAAAAATCAAAGTAACAGTATTTTAAATAGCTACAATGTTCACTAAGTTTTTGTGTCGTTTTTCCCATGTTAAGGATCCCGGATTACACACGAATCAACAAGTTGACTATATCCTTTGGACACATTATGTCTAACCAATTATAATATTTATTCGCGCTGTGTACACTTTCACTATTACGAAAAATGTGTTGTGTATAAATGTTTTCATGCTTTTTAACTTTATTTGTTATGACTAAAATATTCTTTCAATTATTATTGTTATTTAATTTTTTTTTTAAATATCGTAAATTCTTTGATCTTAATATTTGGGAAAACCAGCTTCAAATTTACAATAATAAATTACATATTTTTATCAATTTTACTTGAATATATCATTTCAAATAAAGCCTTAGCACTATGACACTATTATATTATTTCACATACTAATGTAATGCTCCTTAACGCTATTGACAATTAAGGATAGCTATTTTGTATTCGGCTAATGTGACTCGAATTTAATGGCAAATTAAACATTTATATTTTTTCGAAATAGTATACCGCTTCCATCGCATGCTTTCCGATGTTGATCGATCTTGATACTAATTACATTCTCGTCAAATAAAATTTTTTCAATTGCCTATTTTCTATGCTATTTTACCTACACATCTATTTGTCGATGATTCATGGCATTTGAGTGTCAATATTGAAAAGTTAAATTTCTGCGAAATATCCATATATGGATTAAATTTACCTTCAGGTTTGAACACGAATGGGAATACACGTATGGTATAGCATCGCCCAGACATGCAATTACACGTCATGTCCTATGACAAGTGAAATGTATGCCAAGGTATTTTCCATAACAAACAAAGAAAGTTCATCGGAAATACAAAACAAAACTAGTCTATTTTCTGTATAGAATTAGGTCTGCTTCCAGCTTTTAATTAATATTAAAGTGCAAATGAAATTATAATTATGAAGATGGCTAGCTATTTGAACCCGGCCCTTCATTTACGCGTGCTTAATTACACAAATTTCCATTTGAATTGTTTTTGATAATGCTAAAATTATGCAAAATGTGTTCTACGCATTACCTACCGGTTTTATGCTGAACTTGTCGATTTGAAAATAACTGGTTATATTACATATACAAAGGATTTTTTACAATTTTTAGCAATTTGTTATTGGTGAAATTTATGTATGCCTCGAGTCGACATTATACTTGTCTAATGTTAAGACTAATTAGTGAAAACTTCTAAAGTATTGACTTACCAGAAGTGGCGAGTGTCATCAGTAGAAAGAACACGGATACAGTCCATAATTGAAGGCTCTTTCCTGAAGCCATTGTACAGTTGCCTGATGTCGATCGACGCTTCATAAACATGCAAATGAGATCACCTGTTGGTATGTTGCTGTTCAACAAGTTTCAGTAATCACTGATGTCTGGCTCTCTTGTCACTACTGAAGACGCACCACCACAAACTTACAAAGTTACCGCACTAACGCCAACGACGGAATGAAAGTTTGCATAAAAATCGATTAGTTGTGGATAGAGTCGAGCTCGACCTATTAACGGATCGTATAGAAAAAACAAAATATACCTGAGAAAATTTCACTCGTTTGGGCGGGCAAGTGGGGACTATTTAAACGAAAATTTAACAAGCTCTTACTATTTTTTTTTTTTTCGAAAACTTTGGAATAATTTGTTGGTGAGCAAAAGATGGAGAGTTTAATGTTGCATCACTACGATAGGGCAACTTGTGTCGCGATGAATTTCGTTAATGAATGGTCTAGTCTGAAAATCCGCAACGATTTTTGTGATGTTTCCTCGTCCCGACGCAGAGGGCGATTTCACCTGTGAAGAAGCTCTGAACGAAAGGCGGCGCTTTTATATACGGCATTACGCGTACCTACGCAACAGGCCGATATACGTCAGCACAGGGCAGCTGAACAGCCAGTGGGTTTCGTATGAGGGGGCGAGATATTTAACCAAGGTCCATGATTTTTTATTATTATCGAGTGGCCCATCGCTTTCAAATATAGTAACCACAAAATTGTAAGTTTTAAAATAGGGATTCGGGATCCGTGTATGCATTGATACGTGGGGGTATTTAATAATTAATTGTTATCAATTATTAAACGTCGGGTATTGATACGTGGGTATCATTTATTTTTAGACACTGAAACACTTTACCCTGGCAATGCTAAAATGTAGCAATACAAGTGCAGTATTGATACGTGTGTATCATCTATTTTTAGACATTGAAACACTTTACCCTGGCAATGCTAAAAATTAGACATGGGGCTAAAATAGTCAACGAAAGCCATTTTTGTTTCTCTTTTTCGCAATAACAAACAAAATTAAGTTGTGAATAGCTTAGTTTTTTTCTGTGGTCAACCATTGATATTTTCAATTTACAATTATGAAAAATCAGTACATCTTTGATGCAGACTTATCGATTTGTATGTATTCAAATCCCTTTTTGCTTGCTTCCCAGCTTCTTTACAAATATGTGTAAAATAAAGCGAAAAATGTACGAGTACGTGATGAACATAGTAAAGATAATAAATAGCTTTAATACGTAGGGTAGACGAAATGAGAAGATAGTACTATACTGAAGAAGGAAATTATGTTGTTTATTTATACTGTAGCACAATATAACTTACATACACCATTTCAAAATGCGATGCGAAGGTCAGCTTTAAGAAAAGAAACTAATGAAGTTATTAATACAAACGTCTTAGTAATTTCCGGGAAAAAAACCTAATTTGGTGTTATGAAAGTTGATCAGCAACATACTATATGTTTTTATCACATTAATCACAACAGGCAATTTATTGTCAATTTGCGGCAATACGAGTATCAATAATAGCGTCTGTAAACCGAAATGAAGAAAAAAGTATTAAATGATCAAACTCGATCGTGCTGTTTACAAGTGAAAGCACATGTATAATCTATAATTCCTTAAATTTACAGGCCAATTGTCATAATATTGCCTCTTTTTTCAAGAGGCCCAAAAGTTGAGTTAGTTTGTAACTTAACCCTTCCTCCCTACTTGAGATAGTCACGCTAACAGTTCCAAATGGTCTATAGTTTTTGGAGCAATACTAAAGCTACCTTCCATACCAAATTCATTTTCCCATCTTAACAGCACGCTCATATTTTCTATAAAAGACAACTACAGGAGGGCGTTGCATTAAGGTGAATATCGATTCACGTTGAATTATAAACATTGCACCATTTAATGATTTTTCGTATCAATGCGCGAAATTCCGCGAAACGTAGGTGGGAACGAAAAAAGCTGAACCCTGAAGCTTAATTGGTTTTTAATGAATGGCTGTTTTACCTTTATTATTGGTCGAGCAGAGTTCGTGACAACCTCCGATAATTAGTTGTATTCTATTGTTGAGCCATTCTAATGACCGGTTGCAGGGTTACCGTTAAATTTATTCGGATATTAAACAAGGTTTAATGAGTGATGAAAAAGGAAATTGCTCATTAAAACCAGAAAGTTAATCTCGAGTTCAAATATAAATTTATTTAATCATACAGATTTTTATACTAGGACACATTTAACATGCTCGTTATTGCAGCCTTTGGTTCTATTTTGCCTTGTTTCAATACACATTATATTATCTCTTGTCTAACAATATTTCATCCAAATAGCTTAATATACTGGCAAACAGTTATAACATGCGTGTTATGCGGGGGAGCAAGCCTGCTTTTGAATTCAATGAATTTGAATGTCACATAAAAATAACTTTGTTGTACAATGACTTTTTAAGGATGATTTTAAAGGAACTTTTATATAAGTGGCGAATATAATCGCATTTCTTAATTAAAATTCGGATAACCCTTTTCCCTATTCCATAACTGTTAACACTACAAATGCATAATATATACTACAAATAAATTAAATATAGCTGTAAATTTTGTTTTAAATCACTTTATAAAATATAAGACAATTACAATAAACCATAACCAATAATCCTTTCTTTTGGGTTGTACTAGCTAGCAGTCGTTTTTCTTATACATAGTTCTGGTGTTTTTATCGTGCTTATTTAACTATAATTTAATTAGAATTTTATAAAAACATAAAGAGGTTTAAATACTGAATGACCACAATTCTCTAACGATGCATTTGCATTTTTATTTGAACAATAATTGGTCCCTTATATTGAACTGCAAGTTTTATTTGTTGTGGAACTTAAATATAAAGATTGAACTAATATGATGTATATGTAGGTAGTGGCTAAACAACCTTAAAGGATAACGATGAGGACCCTGAAGACCAAAACATTAATTGTCAGAATATATTGTGTAATGTCCACTCCATTTGAACTAATAGCTTTGTGGATCCAATATGCTGACAACAACTATATATACACATGCAAAGAATGACTTTATATTATAATTAGTGTTATCGTAAAACTCCCATTCAGACACAGAACTTTGCTTTTATGGTATATATGGATGTAGGGAATTCCTCCTCACAATTCCTCAAATACTGTAAACATACATTCGTGTACGTGCGCGACGATCAATACATATGCAATAGGCCTAAATCTATTTCTGGGTAGAAGCTTGGTTTTTGCAACAAATAGACTACAGAATTGCGCTCGTATTTGAAACCAAAGGCGACGAGGTTTGAAGATCGGGTAAAATTTGATTTCCCACGACGAGTGTCTCTATTCCTCCGTTGCAGTAAACAATGAACGGATATCGAGATTTTAGTGACATTTTCTTGTAGGAGTTTTGCTTAACATTGTCCTTATAGTACCAATAATCTGTTCATAAACGTACATATTTCATATTCCATTTCACCAATATTGCGCATAAGTTATTTATGCTCATCCTCATCGTCATCATGAATGACTGTTTGAAGCTGTGTGTTCAATCTATATTACGCATGGCTAATATAGTATACACAGGATATATTTAGAAACTTCAGATGTTGATTGACACACTTGAGAAAACGAATACAAGGCACTTAATGAATAATTCTGTACTAAAATGCCCATAAAGATGAAAATCTTTTAGTCCTGTTTAAATTAATTAACAGTTATCGTTTGCAGCCGTTTGTACGAAACGAAGACAATTTTGGCATCCTTTTAAACAAGAGTCTGTAAATGTTGACACTCTCAAGAATACGATTCTCCTTATGAACTTACTCTCAGTATATTAAAATATCTATCCTGTTGATATGGACATTTTCAGACACAGCGGCATTTGAAAGCATAAAATATGCGCATTTTAGCAGTTAAAGTAAACAAATTTATTTTTATCTGCAAGAATGAGTTGTGAGAGCAGGTAATTCCGATTGCTGTCATCACACGTACTTTTGTCAAGTCGTCAATTACATCTGTTAACTGTTTTATAGAATGCTTATATGTCAAGAAAAAGTTTTGAAAGTTGAATCAACTGCTTAAAAATGATGTCACAAACTCTAAAAGTGCGAGCTTTTGGAAAACGATTAGTTCGTATATTAATCAGAAAATGAGATTATAAAAGAATAATAAACTTCTATAACTCATTGATAACGTTGAAGAGGCACACGCAAACTCGTTATCATTACATGGCACATTATTAAAATACACCTACAGGCCTCTCATATACATTTTCCGACTATATCGTGTCAACAGTGTCGCCATGCAAAACGGAATATAATTAAATGTGTCATAATTAGAAACTAAAGAAAATAAGTTTTATGAAATTGCTTGATTCACCCGTATGCTTTAGCAAATTAGATTGTATACAATCCTGTTCTATTTCCTACTGTTAAGTAGCTTTATGAGACATGGTACATTTATTTACGGTTTTTATATGATAACTATTGTAATTTGCATGCTTTCAAATAAACAGTAATATTTGTTTGCTTTCGTTAGCGAACGCTGAATCTAATATCGATCATTGCTAATATAATTTTGGATAAGTTAGGCCACTATGAAAATAGACAGCATTTAGGGATAAGTTGGTTTTATTGTGAGTTGTGCACTTCAACGTACCATCCATGTAGTGTGTTGGAGTGGCATATTGTCCAGCAAACACTCAACATTTAGCAATATAGATATGGTGAACCTCACGTATATATATAGTCAAAACATGGTACAGAATATCAAAATTCACGTAGTTAGTGTTTTGAAAAAAACAAAAAACGATAAAGTTAACTGTTAAAAATTAAAAATAATTATTTAAAATTCATGCAATTTTAAAATATGCAAAACCTATAAGAATAATGTTTTGGAGGACAAAGATATAAGCAAATGCAGTACGTCATTTACTCTGACTTGATTTTTCTTGCATATTATCTTTCTGGAATTTTGCTCTTTAAAACTATTTAAACTTCCTTATACGAGTATCTGCGAACATTCGTCTAAGTTGGAGATTTTAGAAAACTTCGAAAGTTGCCAATACAAAGATATCAATCAGTATTTTCAGTTTATATCTATGTAAATCCTCGTGTCATTGATATTTTATAAAAACTATACATTTTAGAAGTACTTTGGCAATAAGCAACTTTATTTAGTGCTTATAAAATAGTTTCATTATAAAGTTGCAGTGTTTGAATTTCAACACAAGCTGCGGTTTTGTTAATATTTATAGTACGTTTTATTGCGTTAGCTCAAGTGTCATGCGATTATAAGGTTCATTGTCTTATAATTTTAAAGAAGAACACGAACTATACGTATATACATAAATGGTTATCATGACTTTCAATTTGTAAGATACAAGGTCAATTTTTAATACTAGTCTTTGAATAATATAAATCCGAACGTGCATTGTGGTTTTACTTACTTTAAATCTGTCTATTCCTTTGCTTTTCCCTTATCTACTTTTCTGTACAAATGATTACAATTCTATTTTGAAAACAAATATGTCCATTGTTTACACAACATAGAAAGTTCCAAACTGGTAGCAGATATCGCCATATGTTTCATGATGAAAAAGGCGGAACTTTTGACTCCCAAACTTGATTAAATCCTTGATTAAATTGGAATCTGTGTTTTCGTTTGATTATTTACCGGTTTGTGTGCATTCATCTATAAATCGGTACAACGCATAATTACTCACATGACGATTATGCTTAAAATAAAATGGGATGTGCACTTAATGAACAACACATTATTTATAGTTCATTTAACATATTTTTGCTAACATATTACTTCCTGTATATAGCATCTCAAAATACAAATATACTCCCAATTGAAAATTCTACTGTATTTTCCGTTCTGCTCCCCTACCAAGATACTCAATATTTTCTCGAACAATATAACGTTATAAGCATCTTTCATTTCCTCATTTATATACTATGATATACTTTTCTTATATACTGCTGATGACTCCATTACTTATTAAATGTACACGTGGAAGTTCACCGTGCGTAGGTTCTTGGACTAATTGTGTGGGTGTAAAATGTCAAATCGACTTCATTAAACTAAGAACGCATTAGCCTTAAATAAAGTATATCTGGGTCTTGATGATAGTCTTAGTTTTCTTAAGGCTCTCTTTATTCTGAATCTGAATACTGTACATGCTGCATACACGTATAGGCATTCCTTGTATTACCTTTAAAATACTCCAATAAAATACAGTATACATGTAAATTTGGCTGTTGAAAGGTCACGTGAGACAAAGAAATATATAGTTTTAAAAATTGACATTTGTATTTGTAAAATCAGTTAGAACATTACTTTTCCCTATTTGATTAAATTCGTAACATTAACGGTTAATAATTAGAAGTAAGCTGAAACCTGACCGCAAGGCCCATACAGACATTTTCTACTTAAATCGTCTAAAATTTTGTTGATAAGCTATTAGTAGAGGTCCTTGATCGAGTGCGTAGGCGTCATCAAAAGAAGCGACAACGACAGCATAGTTACAATTTAATGCAGTTCAATAATTTCATAAATGTATACGTATACTTAAATCAGTTATTGACGGTGTATTGGCATATTAATGATTAAGTGATTACCTTGGTATTTACTTTACGCGAATCTCGCTATACATAACCATGTATTTCTTTTTTGCAATTAACCTAAATAATATGGAATACATGCATTTATTGGCTTCAACACTGACAAATTAGAGAAGCAATTTATTTGATAGTATTTTAGGAAGAAGCTTTGAAAGTATCTGTCTTAAGGGACATATTTTGTGCACTTATATAGGATTTGCAATAAGTAAACTTGCATGTAAATGATCATCTATTTTACAGATACATGCACATGCGTGCATTTCGTTTGCGTTTCAAATCGCATATTTTTCTCCCACACAAAACATCGATGCGGCTAATATTGGAAACAACCCTAAAACCAAAATTCCCAGGACAAAAAAGTAGAAAAAAGAACCACGCTGAATGTTATAATGCGTTTTTCGCTATTCTAAAGCAAACAAGTCATACATACATAAGTACAAATCCTGAATAATGATTATCTATATGCGCATTTTATTTCTACGTTCATGGTATAATATGTTTGCCTTCACTGAATTTGAATTCCTCAGCCACTATTCCAGGGTTGCTCATATGGATTGCTTTCAACAAGAAAATAGGTTATCTTATTCGACTTTCATAACTTGACATAAAGACGGAAACAGGACTGGTATTATTGATTTAATTGGAATTGTGATTTTGCAGTATTTTGGTACAGGCTAATGGACGGTTACATTTATTGTAATACAGAAAAACAACCGAAATACATATGTAGCATCCAAGCGTTGAGTTCAGTAATTCAGTTATTGTTTTGGTGATAAGTACAAAGAATATCACATATAATGTAGGAATAATATGCTAATATGCAATTAAAAGTTTAACTAGATACCTGCAAAAAACTACTAATCGTAAGGCGTAATTTTATTTATGACAAATAAGGATGCTGTAGTTCAATCCGATAAATAACTTACTATGTACATGTTTATGAATTGCAACGCTAATTTAGTAAATTAAATTCATTTATTGAGCTACTGTTGCAATTAATGCAGTTGCCTGTGGGACCCCGCATGATTTGCATGAATTGAAATCGTAGTTGAAATGCAGTCAACGGTATGTAATCGTAGATGTTGCAGTTGAAAAGTAAACATTCTGTCACTATAAATGTATTTGATGTATCCCTTGCCAATTGGATTTATTAGTGTTGTTTACGTTCATAGTAATCCATAAAAAAGATGATGTTCATTTGATAACTATAATAATTTTAATTAATATATGAGATAACCTACATATTTCTCATTAATGCACAACATAATTACTGCAAAATATTTTGTTTTTGCTATACGATATAGACAAGAACGTGTAATTAGAAAATGAAAGAAACAACAAAAAAAACTTCTTTTTTTTTCAGAATCAGCAATTAATAATGACGACATCTCTACATTGAAAAGAAAGGCAGTAAGATATAATATACAGTACTGCATAGCAGTGATGACACAAATGTCTTGACTGGGTTCAAAAGAACGATAATTATATTTTAAATCATTTACACCTATTTCGCATTATGCTGTATCATTAAGCTCATTATTGCCTTAATGGCAATTATTTCGATTGCATTTTTCATAATATAGTCGAATACATATGATTCCCTAATTTTCATTAATTCTATACATTTCATACTTAAGTCTTGAATGAGATGATACTTCGTTGTACATTAATCCTAATTTTACTCAATTATGGTGGATAGTTGACTTCATCTATCAGTTAACTTATATATACGTATATATATATTAGTCAACGGATTGACTTAATTCATAAATTGCGAAATTCATATCTAATATCATTGGTTGCTTAGGTTCTCTGCCATTTCCTTTGTGATGCATCTAGTTTACTCATTTTCTTCAATATGGTTGTGTAATAAAGGGTTATGGACACCGTCGTTTAATTTGGTGATGTAATTATACCTTGTATGCCTTCATGTATATAGTATGGCTTCCGTGCCGGACGGAAGGAAAACTATATACCGCAGGTCAAACCTCGGCAAAAGCTATGTTTGACCGCCTATGCGCGTTCAGTTAATAAATAGTGGCAGAAATATAGTATAGCCTATGCACGATCTCGTATTTATTAGTATTAGTATCAGGGGTGTGATTCTCAGATTCAACCCCTAGAGCAGTTATTTTTCGGAATTAAATCACACAAATGATGTTAGCTGGCGGCAACAGGTACTCTCGAAGAAGCCCTATAGTTGATAGTTTACACAAGTGTAAGTGCCACGTGACAAATCTCAATGGGTTGCCCCAGTACGAATATTGCATTTGAATCGATATGGCATAAACACTTGACTCAACCCTCTTTTACGTTACCGAACTGACTATATACCGGAGTGATGGCATTAAACACAAACACCCATTTCATCGATGTCATCAATTGCTTTAAATGCCGACCTATAGGACGAGACTGTCTTGTTCAAATAAATCTACCCCCAAACACTTATCCATAAAAAATGAGTGGGGGAACAAGCAACAGCCGCATTTTAGCCCTATTTGCACGATGCGCTTCATTTGGTTGATAGATTTTAATTGATTTGGGGGGTAATTAATAAGTGTTTGTGCTATATTTGCTATATGTGTTGCTCAATTCTTCAACCGTGCGTGGGTTAAAAACATGCATATCCATATCGATTGGGAAGCATGCTGTCTTAATGAAAATGTGTAGCATTCCTTAGAGAACAACAGTATAGTGGTCCGAATCTACGTTTGAGCCATGGGCATCACTGCTTGTTGTTAAAGTTCATTTCATTCCAAATCAACAATTTGAAATATGAGCGATTTGATGTATAAATATTTATGAGACAAATATGCATCTTGTGTAATCACGACAGATGTTTTTACATATTTTTATTAAAATCATTTCGCTGAGGGCAAATATAAATAAATTTTAAGGAAACTGAGGCATGCATGTACGTTGATACCACTTTCAATTAATATCCTTGTGGTTATTAAGGTGGGTAGGGTCATATACCCTGTACCAGCATCATGAATCTCGCAAAATAACTTCTTATAAAAATGCATTTAGTTTATGAAAAAAAAAATATATTCCCTGAAGCGTTTTTTTCGTTTTTTCATTTCAGGATGGATTTATTCATATTTGAATTTAGTAAATGTACGTAAATAAAACTAATGAACTAGACGATCTTTATTTTCTAAATATCATTAAATACGGAAACAAAAAAAGGATGAAAAATAAAAACAGACTATATATAGTATATTACCATGCATATTCAGCATATTAAGAGTCCCTTGGGAATTCTAATATTGTCTGGTATAGGGTTAAGATGTTGTTAAGAAAATTGGTATGATAATGGGAATCTGGGTTGCTGCAATTAGCTATATTTAAGTTTGCCATGTTCACCATCATCAAGCTTGTTAGTATCTAGAAAATTGTTAAATTGGAAACCACAGATGTCGAATGACAGAAGCATAAATGTATCAAACTACACTACATTATATTCGTTAATTTCGTTAATGGTCTAAATGTAAGTTTAAAAATGTATTTCTAAAAAAAGTTGTTTTTAAAAATGTATATTTAATTCATTATTATGTATCTATATTTTCGATTCCATTATATACGGTATACCAGTGTCGCCCTATGTGTGGCGTGATAAAGGCATACATATAGAGTAAACGCTAGGTCGGCAGCCATAATGGTTTCAAAGGATTTCAGCCATTTTAAGCCCATT
>JAQGBW010000523.1:0-39772 GCA_034698625.1 Julus scanicus | reverse complement strand
GCGTCCACACTGTAAAGTTTCAAAAACATGTTTTCAAAAACTCTGCTTTTGCTTTTGGTGCGGTGAAGACGCACCTTAAGGAATACGGTTGTGTAGTATCATTTTGTATGCACTTTGTATTAACTTTTATCATATTAAATTAGCAGAATATATGATACTTTTAGATTTCTGCGCTGATGTGGGAATCAAGAAGCTAATTTGGACACTTAAATCACATCAGTTCAGAAGGAACTGGTCGTATAAATTTAGAATAAGAAAATATTTCATCTTGAGGATAACTTGGCTAGATATTGCAGCTCTTTGAGAGCACAAGTACCCAAAAGAAGTACAATTTACAAATAAACATACAAGTAATATATTTTAGCCGAAATTTTACACTTGTATCCACATTTTCTGCACTACAAAATCGTCAGGGATGCCAAAGTGCATTTAGCTATTGTTAAAAAGGTATGACTGACTTTGGGGTAAATGGGCGCGGCCATATTGGATTCAACATTCTAAAAAGGTGCTGAACCCAAAATATATTGGATAACACATACTGTACATGTACTTACTTCGACATTTGGAAATGAAATCTTTTCAAGTCGTGGTGTTTTTTGCAACATAGCATGGCTACAACATTATAAAAAAAAGCTTTTGGATCATTTTATGCTATTAAAAATAAAGCTTTTAAGACTGTGTTACTGATGATACAGATAGTTAAAAATACGTTAGGCACAGACCAAATACATGATTGAGTAAATTCACCATGGGAATTGCCTTTAATCGTACTACAGGTTATGGATCATTGAATTGTTTTTTTGCCCCTGTCGTGTATTTGCTCAGTCTTTGAAAATGGGCTCTGCTCGATCTTTCTTAATTTCGCGCAATTGATTTTCCTCCTACTAGGAAAACGTCGATTGGATTTGGAAAATCAATATGTAAAGTTTTCGCCTTCTACAGTATGTTCTTATCGTTTAGTTTCTGTATCTGTCCTTCTGGGAGCGTTAAAAGCCCGATTACACCAGTGAACAAAGACGGGAAATGTTACTGTGGAAAAGCCAGATGTAACCTGCAACCAAAGTGCTTTGACGTATTACTGAATTTACTCATATTTTGAACCGCTCGGATTATTTATTCTGCTTGGTAGACCAGGAAAGGATAGGCGTGATCTGTAACTCACCACATATACTTGCATCGTGATGCTAATGGTGCTTGCCTTGTGGTGAATTTCAGATAGTATTTAATTAAAATGTAACACTTGCCAAATTGCCTATAGGTCACACTTACTGGACTCATACCAGCAATGAAAAACGTAATGATATGGATTCTGTTATTAAAATGATTTTATTTGTAACATGCACATATTTTACACGATTGAGTTGGTAGAATTTTCCAATTTTTGTTTAGACAAATCTTTTGGGGTTGCTATTTGTAAATTCAAGAGGTGAGATTATATGATAAAACGAAATTTCAGTATTATTATATATAGCACAACGTTTCGGCATTATGCCATCATCAGGCTCTCAAACAAGTTGTACTCTCATGTTCATGGACAAAGAAGTGGACCATTTTTTTGTTGCTCATTTGTTGATGTTTTCCAATATTTCTTTGAATTGAACATCATATTCGACTAAGGGTATTTGATCATGATGTTGTAGCATGTATAATCTCTCCTCTTTTGTTTTTTAAACAAACAACTCAACTTATCAGACAAGCAAGTATCCAAGATGGATACTTGTCACGCTGAATGCTCACCAAGTGTATTTAGCGGTATTTAGAAATTGTACCAACTCAATGTTTCTACCATGACGTAACACACAAGTTTTACGGAAACTAACTTTTACAGTAACAAACTCTGGGCTTCCAGGCTAAGATCTACAAATCCCAGCGTGCGTTCGTTGGCCTCGAGAATGCGGGGCTGCGCGTACTTTGCGAATCCCCCCATGGTGGATGTCGCGTGCGTTGATGGGCTGCCCTCGTCTTGTCTGTCTGCCTCCTCGGCATTTTGTCTTTCCGTGGGAGCGATTTTACAGAACCGTGTAGGAATACACGATCCGCGTCTAGTGTGCATCGCCAGCTGAAAAAGAAGTGCCGAGGGGCTTTTCGAGGGTGGAAAGGAGTGTGGACTCCCCTCATCCCGTCCCTCCCTCCTCACCCCCACCCCACCAACCCGCTGTCCCCCTCCGCCCACTTCCTCCTTCAAGTTGCAGACGTCATAGCAATACGCGTACACTCAGAGGCAATGATGCGGTAATAGCGCTGGAGGGGGAGGGGGTGTCGTTGAGGGGGGTGAGGGACTGAGGGGTGGGGTGGGGTAGAGTGGGTGGGTAAAGAATGCTGCAGGTACATCGATACAGAAACGATATCGGTTCCATTCTCGTTTTCCGTTGCTGCTTGGCTAAGGAGGTTGTTTACCTATTTGCCCTTTTTTTGTGTGGTCCATGCAACACTGAGTCGTGGCTAATTTGTGTTAATAAACTGATTTTGGCGTAGAAAGATTTTGTTTTAGTTAGGATACAAATTTTGGTATGCGCTTGTTGGACTGGTCATAACGGTTTTTTTTTAAACTGAAAAACTGTCGAAATGACCTCGGTGAGAATGTAACATAGGCAGACTTCATAGCGCAATTGTATGTTTTGTACAATTCTATATATATCAGACCGAATTGGTTTTGTCAACCTTAAAAGTATCACTGGCTCTACAGCTTAAATTTCAAGGGTAAACTACAGATGTGTTTGCCAGAACGGGACGTTTTATACTACTTAGGGCACCTGTGATTGGTTATCTTACCATTGGTTTCGCGAGTAGGTTTTTCCGCAGGTGTGGTTGACTATAATCACAGTGCCCTAAGTCCTTAGCTACACCTGGTTTCTACAGGATGCTTAGTGGCTAAATAGCATGGATGGTGTACATGACGTTTTACTGAATTACAGATACTATTTTCCATTAAAGTTGATATCCTGTCTTGTCTGTTTGTTCTAGAATCTGAAAGTTTTGGATCCCATTTTCATTATGCTTTTTTAAATGTTTGTTTGCCTTATATTTGATAATATTTTGGAGGCTGTACCTACTGAAGATGAGTTGGCCGGATCAAAAATCGGTTTCTAGCAATACTTTGGCGTTTTTTTCAAAAATTGCACCAGCTAGATCGAATAAAGAACTAGCAATTTGGACAAATATACAGTAGTTTGTGTACTATATACTATACTAACTCAGGGGTGTTCAAGCATTTTTTTTAGGCGTAGGTCACATGTATCATGCAAATTAAACTGCAGACCAACATTCGAAAAATTTGCCCTAACCAATTAAAATTTTATTTCAAATTCATCTGCAGCGTATGCTGTATGTCATCGACTTAGTTATAAAATATAATACGTAATTAGCCATGTATAATAATAAGCATTTTAAAAAAATTTATGGTGTGGTGGCGTTAGGTCATTGCAGAGGGCTCCGTGGTCCATTGATTAAACAGTCACCCTTGTATCTGTATATTTAAGCTAACCCAGAAAACCTCCCAAAAAACATTTCAACTTTGCCCCGCCGTGATATACATATGGAAATTCATTCTCCTATCAAACTATAATAAGCTGCAATGTAAAATCTCAGTTACAGTTCAGGTTAAATGTTTAGGACCGAAAAATTAAAATACTTTGTAAAACAGCATACCGGCTTGTTTATGTAGCTAGCTAAATGCAATATATGTGCCTTGTTAAATTTTCATATCTGCCCATCAAAGAATGATGTTGTCATTGTAGAAAGTAACATTGATTTCAACAATTTTACATTCCTAATTAGTGAGTACAACTTTCTAACATTATTTGGGCTTTTCGCTAAGAATCTTTCTCATAGCTTCGAGATTTGATGTTGATTTCCTGCATCATCTCTCCACAAGAGAAAGTAAATCAAAACAGTGCATCCCAATCAGATTATGCCGAATTTTGGCATGAGAGGAGAGTGATGCTGCTGTCACAACCTAACTAATTTTGATTCATTTGGTTTCTGAAAAAATCATATGGTGTGGGTTTTTGTTTGTCTAGTAATAAACCAAATTCTGCCACAGTTCAGTTAAGCCTGGATTGATGAATGATACTTTTAAAAAGTAGGATTATAGCAACAAATTGTTAAAGTTTTGCTTTTCGTTTTTCAGGTGCCTTAGAAGAAGAACAAGAGTTATGCGGCAATGGTAACGGCAATGGCGGAAATGGCAATGGGGAAAGTGAAATGATTGTCGACAAGCACAGGCATCAGTTAAAACACAGAGAATTGTTCCTTTCTCGACAAGTGGAAACATTACCTGCCACTCACATACGTGGCAAATGCACAGTCACGCTACTAAACGAAACTGAATCCCTTCAAAGCTATTTAAATAAAGATGTAGGTTTTTACTTTTATATTTACTATTAAATTTCCAAGCAAAGGACAAAGTTATGAGATTTCAGGATTGCTAGCTATTTAAACATTGTTAATAGTTTTTGAAGTGAGCTAAATTCATTCCTAGAATATGCATTGATTTTTAACAAGTTTACATTCCTAATTAGTGAGTACAACTTTCTGAACATTTTTTTTGCTTTTCACTACTAATCTTTCTCATAGCTTCGAGATTTGATGTTGATTTCCTGCATCATCTCTCCACAAGAGAAAGTAGATCAAAACAGTGCATCCCAATCAGATTGTGCCAAATTTTGGCATTAGAGGGGAGTGATGCTGCTGTCACAACTTAACTAATTAAAGCAATCAAAACTGAGTTTTCTATAAATCCTGATTTCAAAAATTTGATATGCTTGTTGCCACTTTATACTATTGTTATACCACATGGACAGATGATATATTTTTATTCAATTTTTTCAGGATACGTTTTTTTATTCATTGGTGTATGACCCGCAACAAAAGACTTTACTTGCCGATAAAGGCGAAATACGGGTGGGTTCTAAATTTCAAGCAGAAGTGATACCTCTCTTGAAGGAAGGTGAAGGAGATGGACGCATTGTGGATGAACTGGAAACACTCATATGGACTCCGAATCACAATCTTACAGATAGACAAATTGATCAATTTTTAGTCATAGCAAGGTAGGCGAACATGATAAATATTTTTGAATGCAATTTTTCAATAAATTTATGGTGACCACTACGGAGAATTGAATTTTAATTGGGGAAGCCTATTGTTTATCGGCAACGATATTAACCCTAACTGCAAAACTTTTTTTTGGAGCTTTGTGTTAATATATTTGTAAAGTTGAAATCTTTGGTTATGCTTAGGTCCGTTGGCACGTTTGCCCGTGCTTTGGACTGCACAAGTTCGGTAAAGCAGCCAAGTTTACACATGAGTGCCGCTGCAGCTTCTAGGGACGTAACACTGGTAAGCTTGTGCAATTTACCTTGGATTTTGAGCTTTGTGTATTTCTATTGAAAACTGTTTTGGAATCTTAACGTTTTTTTTTTTTGTTTTTTTGCTGCAGTTTCATGCCATGGATATATTGCACAAGCATAATTACAACATTGCCAACGCCATTTGTAGCCTCGTTCCATCTACTGGCCCTGTCCTTTGCAGGGATGAAATGGAGGAATGGTCAGCCTCTGAAGCAAACTTGTTTGAGGAAGCTTTAGAAAAATATGGCAAAGATTTCAATGATATTCGGCAAGATTTTGTAAGTTGAAATCATATATTTAAAAAAATTTCGGGAACGCAATATATTGATTATCTGTTTGTATTAAAACCTTAATTTAATTTCAGCTGCCATGGAAATCTTTAAAAAATATCATTGAATACTATTACATGTGGAAAACTACTGACCGATATGTACAACAGAAAAGGGTGAAAGCAGTAGAGGCTGAGAGTAAATTGAAACAAGTTTACATTCCTAATTAGTGAGTACGACTTTCTAACATTTTTTTTTCTCGCAACAAATCTTTCTCATAGCTTCGAGATTTGATGCCGATTTCCCGCATCATCTCTCCACAAGAGAAAGTAGATCAAAACAGTGCATCCCAATCAGATTATGCCGAATTTTGGCATGAGAGGAGAGTGATGCTGCTGTCACAACCTACCATCTATCCTAATTTTGATTCGTTATGTTTCTGGAAAAAAATCTTACTGTCCGGTTTGTTTTTTGTCTAGTAATAAACCAAATCCTGCCGCAATCAGTTCAGTTAAACCTGGAATGATGAATGGGTCAAATGGGGCCAGCGATCCTCCCCCAGTAAGCGGCAAAGCGTGTGAAAGTTGCTACAGTAAGTACTTTATCAGGATTTTCCTATTGTCTTTTTTGGAATTGGTTTGTTTTTAACACTAGTTCTCATTAAATTTGAAGCTCAACAGTCAGGTCAATGGTATGCTTGGGGGCCAATTCACATGCAGTGTCGGTTATGCAGTACGTGTTGGAATTATTGGAAAAAATATGGGGGTCTTAAAATGCCGACGCGATTGGGTAAGTAACTAGTATTTTACCCAAACCTCTTCAAAGATTTCAGCTATCCACTGCCAAATATTGGTAACTTATTTTAGTGTTTATGAATTTTATACGAACAAATTCTATTCGTTTTTGTCTTTAAGTTGACTTTTCAGCAGTCGTACATACAAATTATTTGCGCGGTATCTTCTACTCATTTTGCAAATTGCTTTTTTTGTTACAATATGCATGGCATGCTAATGTTACCAGTCCAGCTTGTTGCCTCACAAATATATGCATGCCTGCCTCAGTTGCTTTTGGCATTTTTAAGCATTATCAATCAATCATGTTTGTTTCCCTCAAAACATTTTAACACACAACGGTTAAAATAGGCACTGCAAGACAATGAGGTATATTGCTGGAATCGTGGAATCCTTGTATATACATTTTTCTTTTATTTCTATACCGTCTGAACTTGTTTGTAAAAAAATGGCTATTATTTTCTAAATTTCTTTTCTTTTCTACAAATACAAATCAGCATATTTTTGTTGTTGTCAGTGATGTTTGTTGCATCGTTAAGCTTGATTATGAAATGTGAAAATAAAAATGCTCAAATAAAATTCAATGACCATTTTTTGACAACATTTTCAACCCTTAACAACGCTCGCCACTTTCCCATGAAAGGAATTTTTAACTGTTGTTATAAACCACGTTCATGATTTTTATTTTAGCCTCACAATGTTTTGTTTAAACCATTCTTATTGTAGAATGTGTTGACTGGGATTATCCCAAGTGCATTTGACTTAATGTCATGGATGTCGTTACATGAACACAAATAAGTGAAGGATTTAATAAGCAGTTGCATGTCTTGAGGTTTTTGAGGATTTAGAAAGTTTTCACACTGGGTTGTGTTAATTGCAAGTTAAAAATCAACCAATGATATTCAGCATGAATGTACCGTGAAGACTGAGATGCATGCTCCTCCTACAAATGGACAGACAAATCATCACAGCTTTAATATGCAAATATATATATATGGCTTCATTGTGTGTTCCAAACAGCTATTTTATACATGCTTGCCCTTGTTTATTGAATAAGATGACCATGATGCCATGATCAGTCAATAGTGCCTATTGATTTTCCTTTAATCAACCATATTGCCCAATGGTTAGGCAAGCGTAATATGCTTAATTACTCCCAGAGCCTGACTGGCCCATGAATGATCATGTGGACACACATGTCATAATGTCCTGGACATAATGTCTGTCATAAAATATCCTGACCAAAATGTCTATACACAAAATGTCCTTTAAACAAAATATCCATGGTCAATGATGCAACTTCACAAAATAATCCTATTAAAAACGTATGGTATGTAAAGTATGTACAACCTAACCTAATCTAACATTTAACCTAACTTTAACATTTACCAAATATTATATTTCTCATAAATGGCAATTCCCAAATACGACATTTCCCGAATATGGCATTTTGATAAATGAAATTCACCAAATATGGCATTTCTCGTAATTTTGCATTTCCCAAATATGGAATTTCGATAAATGAAATTCACCAAATATGGCATTTATCAAATATGGCATTTCGATAAATGAAATTCACCAAATATGGCATTTTTCATTCATGACATTTACCAAATGTGGCATTTCGATAAAAGAAAATTCACCAAATATGACATTTTCCGTTCATGACATTTACCAAATATGGCATTTCGATGAATGAAATTCACCAAATATGGCATTTCTCGTATTTGACATTTCCCAAATATGGAATTTCGATAAATGAAATTCACCAAATATGGCATTTTGAGAAATGAAATTCACCAAATATGGAATTTCCCGTATTTGACATTTGCCAAATATAATATTTCCCATAAATAATTCGGACATTTTGTGTACAGGACATTATGACGCGATGCCTGTGGACTTTGATGGTTACTATATGTGCTTTGCATGTCAAGACAAGCTATTGTAAACCCCAATATCCATGCATTATTATAAAAGCTAGGAATTATAATTGTGAATCTGACCATTGTGCTATATGTGAAGTTTTCAACAACCAAACTCATATTGTTTATAAGTTTGTCAACAGCTGCAAACCTGTTTTATTTTTGCTTTTTTGCATGGCTTTACAGCGGCATATCCCTTGTAGTTGTTACACATATGCATTTGGGATGCAGTAAATTAGTGTCATATTGGTTTGTGCTTGTACCATTTGCATTCACTGGGTTGTGTATTCCCGCCTCCTTTTAGATGCCGAACGCCTAGGCACTGGTCGTAGTAATGAGCAGCAATATCCTTGTAAGGAATGTAACAAGGTGTTCGTTAGGCAAGGTTAGCGACAAGAGTTGTTTTTATTTTAGTTCTTCCCTTTCTTGCTTTTTTACTTTCATTCTGTTTTTGAATGATTTTCTTTTCCGATTTTTTTTTATTTTTGCCTGCTTATAATAATCTTACCCTTTTGCGCAGTAGAGGTTTTTTGAGTATGACGTTTTAACAGGTGGTTGTAACTAATTGATCATGGTTTCTATGATGCTTAAACCAAAGGAGTGGATTATTTTGCTTAAGCACTACTAATTAAAGCCTTGTTAAATTAATTACAATGATAAGAATTTACATTGATATGTACATTGCGCTAAAATATTGTTCGGGATTCGCTAAAGGTGTGTTCACGCTTGCGACCAACTGTAGTAACGCAACTCTGACGTGTATCAATGCTGAACGGCGTTCCGTAACATTGTAACATCAAACAGTGTCTCCCATCAGTTGTCGGCCTTTGGGCGTCACATCAAAGGCGACTGTACCATCTAGATCGGAGTGTTGCGGGGCGCCAATCGGACTTGGTTCGTTGAGGGGCTATGTTTCTATGTTTTGCTGCAGGCGTAGACATACCCTAATATTTAATTATAGGAGCGTTTCACCGATAATTAATTATTATGGCATGAAATAATGCACCATAGTTCAAACTATTCGATTGTACATTTGCCTGAATTAGACTTCAGGGGAATTCTTGAATGTACAGTTAGTGTATTCGGTTTTTTTTTCTCGGTCTATGACATTTATTTGTTTCAAATATCAGCATCTGGGATTTAGACAAATTTGGAATCTCAATTGAAAATTGTGAGCAATTATGCATTGTTGAATTTTTGTAGTGACCATTCCTATTAGTTTATTTAAACGTATTCTTTATAATTCCGTTGATCTTTACTAAAGTTAATTGATCGCGATAAAATAGATTGGTATAAAAATTGCAACCGTGATCATGTATTCTAAGTGATTTTTTAACGATTTAAATTCTTTTAATCTATTTCATGTAGTGTTTATGCAAGTTTGACAAATTACCATTCAAAAATGACAACGCACTTCATATTTTCAATTAATTTTATGAACATGCGTATTTCAGTGATATGTTTTAAAATGGCTGCCATTGTGTGGAAAGCTACTTTTTGAAGTGCGCTCTGTGTGTGTTTAACACATTTTCACTGTTTGTTAGCATCTAGTTTTTGTGCAATGTATTCATGTAATCCTTTATAACCATTTTTTTATTAAACAGAACGACTTGCCGCTCACATGGCTGCACACCGCCCTCATCGTTGCACCATAAGCGGTTGTGGAAAGGCAAGTGTGAAAATTCCAATATTCGTCATTATTTAGTATTCTTGTATTGCTATAACATTTTTTTTGTTTTGTAGGAATTCAAACTAAAAGCTCATTTGGCGCGGCATTGTGCCACGGCCCATGGATTGACCATTCGGGCAGGCAGCCCACGCCCTATTATGAAAACGAGAGCTGCCTTTTTTTTATGCACAACTCTTCTCACCCGTGTTTCTAGAAGAATTTGCCACGATATCTTAAAGCCTCGACACGTGGCACGCAATCCTTTTCAGCCTGTTAATTTTATGGCTATCAAACAAGAATGTAATTATATTTGTTTTTAAATCTTAGAAAACATCTTATCGTAGCCTTCTTACTGGACGTCATGAAGTTGTTTCCTATATTAATATACTATAACTCTGTTCAGGTCAAATAAGGAGCCAGGGCCGAACACCAGAGGAAATCAAGGCAACTTTAGCTCCTCTAAAGCCCAAAAACCGTGGGAAGGTCAACGACGTTTCCTATCGGCTAGGAACCGAAGACCACTCGACGCCAGAATGGCTCGTAGCGATGGACAAGGCGAAGATACCTCAACCAGAAGTGTATGCGTTTCCTTCACCGGCCAGAGGAGAAGGTTTGTTCGAGTTCTTCAACATGTTTCCAAAATATCAGTTCGGTGTTGCCAATTAGGCTTGTTTTCAATACAATTTGGTTTGAATGAAACGAAATGGACGGTGCATGTGATGACAGATTTGAACGTTTTTGCAGATGGACGGCTGTTGGTAGATTTTATGTTGAATCGAGAAAAGGAAGTTGAAAGGTACACTCCTGGCATCAATAATGTATCTCCCACAATTTTGCCACGAAAACGACCTTTTGAAGATCATAGCGGTTAGTAACATTTTATTTTTTCAAATGAAGTTGCTTGCTTTTTTATTTGTTGTGGACTATACCACTACAGCACCTAATTGTACATGCGAAATCTCAACTTGTCAGTTTCCATTCTAGTGGATGGGATCCTTGGCCCTGCTGCCAAGCGTCCTTTGAAGCCGGTTGCTCCGACAGTCATGAAGTCGCAGCAAGAGGGAATCTATACTCGCAATCTAATGCCACCCAGAAACATCATTAACCATCTGAACGGACGTGCCAAGCTGGCCACTATTAACAAATTGGGACGGAAACAGGTGTTGAGCTGGGTAGACGCGCCGGACGATGTCTATTTCCAAGCTACGGATGGCACTAGGTAAGCATTGGATTATTCTCTGATTTTTTTTTTTTTTTTTTTTCATTTTCCCCCTTGTGAACAGGCAACAGTTTTTAGTTAGATTTGTCTAAAAGAGTTAAAATAATGGGTTAGCAAAGTCAAAATTAAAAGGCATAGCTCCAGATTATACATTATAATCTTTCAGGGCCAAAGTTGAATCTGTCTGAGAAGACAAGTTGGATAGCAACAAAAATTTGTATTCATTTGTGGTCCAGGTGAATGCTTTCAGTTTGCTTTTTCAGGTGACAATTCATCTGTTAAAGTTGACAATATTTAGCTGCTTATTGAAGCACATGCACTCTATCCATCATAGTATTACCTTCTCCATGATGCAACTTTGCTCTGGTTGGCAGCATTTGCTAGCGATTTTGAAGATTATTCCTAGCTGGAATTCCATTGCCTCATATATTTTTAAGTTTTTTTTTAAACTCTTTGGATGATTTCGGGAAGTCTTGTAGGATTGAAAACCTATACATACATAGCATTTCTTTTCTGATATTTAAAATTTAAATTAACCGAGATGACCTCAGGTTTGCACGCTTTTGGATGAAACCTCCCTCCACTCGTAACTTCGGCGCTTCAATTTCGAGTTTTATTATTGTTTGATAGCGAAAATTGAAGTCTGCGAGATTCACTGTAGATGTCGGACTAAATGGACTCACGACAATGGTTTTTTTGAACTTGTTGCGATGCCACAGCGCCAAACCAACGCCGGCCGTATTACACCTAGTTTTCAATTTTATGTGGAAGATGACTGGTGTCGTGGCTTGTGATTTATGAGCACCTAAAATTACGCGCTTTAGGCACATTCACTTGAGGATAAATGTCTCTCATTTGGTTCACCTGAAGGAAAATAGTAAAATTTGCAGCATTTTTTTTAACATCGTTCCTTAGGGAACATGGTGACGTTAGGAAAAGGCACTGTTAGCCATCAACGGACAACTTGTAGTTTGTTTTCACTAGACGGGTATCTTTTTCGGAGATATGCATTTTAGCCTTGCATAGGTGATTTTATTTGAATTTGTATCATTAACCGAACTTGACAATTAAAATCAGGTTCATGCCTCTATCGGTCCCTTGTTTGACAACTCAAATTTGACCATTTTAGATTGTTTCCAAAAATGGCATGAAATCGTGTTTTTATCTGAAATAACTAGTTTGGTCTAAAGCCGGCTCTCCACCAAGACGTACATGTACGTATATACAAGTATTTACACACACATGCAAAAACGTTTGTCCTCCGGGTTTGTTTCAGCCGCCATTTTGTAAATATATGTAAATATCAAAATTGAGCACTTATTAAATGTCTTTAATGGTACCCGGACATTTGGTCAACGAACGATTAGTCAATGGACGGTTGATCAAGGACGATTGGTCAAGTGGACTGTTGGTCAAGGGACAATTGGTCAAAGGTAATTTCGTCAAGGGAAAGTTGATTAGGTTAGGTAAGGATAATTGCGATTAAAATTTGAACAATTTCGATATAAAAATGGAATTTAATTTGTTTTGTTGACCAACTGTCTCTTGACGAAATTACCCTTGACCAACAGTCCACTTGACCAATCGTCCTTGATCAACCGTCCGTTGACCAAATGTCCTAGAACCGTCTTTAATAGCTGTACAATTTTGATATTTACATAAATTTTCATATGTTTAAAAAATGGCGGCTGAAACAAACCTGGAGGGCAAACTTTTTTGCATATGTTTGTAAAACATGTTTCTACGTGCATGTACGTCTTGGTGGAGACCTGGCTTTAGTAAAGTGAAAGTGTTAATTTCCACCTCCAGATTTCATTTTCATTCTTCGAGTGAGCAATTGTAGTCTCTGAAGGAATTGGGAATATACAATTATATCATTGTTAAGGACAGATTTGAAATAATTCTAATAACACATTTTTAAAGGAAAAGTTAGAATGTCATAATCTTGGTACTATAATAGAAAACAATATACCGCTAATTCCGCACTGGCGAGTATAATGTACTTGTGCCATACTTGTGCTTCAATGCTAATCAACTAAGCAAATCCCAATGAAACATGTTCATCGTAAATTCTTGAGTTATTAATTGGTGATGATCCTCATCGTTGTAAAGACTTGCCTAATGGTGGATTTTGACTGGCACGTCAACAGACTGGTTCACTCGACTGGTTGGCCAACTGCAGCCACCCCTCCCGCTCCACTGAAAAAAAAAATCATTTCCATTATGTGACAACTGTCATTAGCGACTATGTGCCGACGTGCCAGTCAAAATAAACTTTTGCAAAAAAAATCCAGCCTCACCGATGTCGTAAGACAAGCCTCCTAATTTTTAGCCTTCGTTTTAAAGTTAGCAAGCCATTGGGTAACCATGGCTTAGAAAGTGTCCCACCTTCGCTCTCTTCCATGGGCAACAGCGCCGCCTTCTGACGTCACCACTATTCTCTGAATTTCGTTTGTTAAAAAAGAAAAAAAATTATCAGTACACACGTGCATTTATAAGTTTAAGATCTGTTACCGAATCTGCCCCATTTAAGTGATGTACTTTGCAGTTTAACATTAGTTTGGCTGTCTACTTCTGCATGCAGGAAACTTCGTAAGCAATTGACGCCTGCCGAACTGAGGAAGGCTGCCCGGCGTCCATGGAGGAAGCTCAACGTGAAATTCCCGCAACTGGCCCCAACGGCTTCGGACGTCGTTGTTTTAGATTGAGGAGGTAAACGGCAGCCGAATCAATGCGGAAGTTCAGTTCTATATACGACGCAGGTGCAAAAAAAAAAGGCTCTGCGTCGACCGGACGTAAAAACTAAATGCCTCGACTGGAACGCGCAGTCGGAACCGGACAACACCAGAGCCATCGGTCGATCCGGCTTTTAAGGGAAACGGAGGAATCCGTTGGGAAAAGTTTGTATTTCAAATGGACTCGCCGATTGTCGAGATGGCTGACAGGAGGGTCGCCGCAGTTCATTTCGGTCGGGAAAATAAACCTGGCAAATTAGGGAGAACGGCGAACCACTGAATCCCTAATTGCGCGCTGCCAGAGACGTATTCCGGCCACGGACCATTCACCGAGCAGCACACCTTCTGGGCGTGCTATCGAAATAATGGGTTTTTACTTGGGACACATCGACATAACTGCTGCTGCTGCTGCCGTGCGACGCAAGGGAGGGAACGTAGCCGGGACATGTCTCGCCCATTCGTCCGCTCATCCACTTGTCGAGTTGTTTTAAAAAAGTTGTGCTCGTTCTCGAACACTGGCGGCAAGTAGGCATTAGCTCGAGCAGGAAGTGCTGGAACGCGGGACAAACTGCATCTTCGTGCGCTTTTTTTCTCCGCGTGGCCAGAGTACCTGAGAGCCCTCTTGTTCGTTGGCGAGAATCGTTAGCACGGCGCTGTTCTCGGCAGAGAAACGCGCCCGTCGTTTCCACATTACTAACCACACTTCCGACGCCATCCGTTCTTTTTTTTAATTTCGCGTGCGTTTCTCGATTTCCAGCTATCCATTTACTACTCATTATCCTTCCTTGTGTTGCAGTTTTTTAACTTTGTTCACCCACCTCCCAACTCCTCCCCTCATGGGTGTAATAGTTGCCATTCGATTGGCTTTTGTACGTAAGTACCTCCGTTGCCTCATCGAACTGCAATATCTACGTGGTGAAATGCCTTGTTGCCTTAAGGGCACTGCGATGCTCATGCGGTTTGCTGTTGTGACCAATCGAGTGTTCTTTTCAATTTCGCTATTGTCCAATGTGGTAGCTTTATGCCAAAAATAACTTGCCACGAATTCATCCATGGGCCATTTTTTTATTGTCTTAACTTTAAAAAAGGTCGACACTTCTGCCTAGAATAACCGGTGGAGATTGGAAGCCTGATTGTACTAGATATTGGCACGAGGGATTTCATCTTACATATTCAGCGACTTTAATTGAAATGAAATGTTGTTTTCTTTGGTATTGACGAAACGCTAGTGTGAATCTTGGATGTTTACAATCGGGAACCCACATATATGGGTTTTAAACGCTATTTTAAAATAAAATAAATTGTAAGTATTACTTTTAAATTATGTCAGCTTCTTCGTGTTATCCTTTGCAGAGGAGTGACCTTTGTTAAGTTAAGAATTTCGGTAAAAAAAATGGTAGGACGCTCTAGTGCAGTTTGTTAATCACAAATTGAAGCATGAGCCTTGTCAACAATTAACATATAATTGGCCATATGGTGTTTTGCTGCAGCATGGACTTATCATTTCAAAGCTTTAAAAAAATGGCGACGAGCAATTCTAATGCGTGGGTTTTACATATATAATTAACTAATCACTTGGTACTTGCGACTGCCTTTTTTTAAAAAGTCAATTTCTGACCTGCCGCTCATGGATTTCCATGGCAGATAATTACGTAACAAGCGTACAAGAATTCTTTCTAATCTTTTTCCATTGTCAATGCAAGAAGACAAAACATCTGCCCATTTAAAGTTTTCCCCATTTTTATTTAGTCTCATTAAATAATTAACAATGAACGAGATATTTAATCCCGCCAGCTTTCATATACCAAAGAGGACCATGTTCTGCTGATAACTAAGTGACAAACATGTGTTTTTGTGACTACCAGACAGATTTTATCTGCATTGTTTCTATATGGGGCTCAATTGCAGTGTTTTTCGATCTTTTTTTTGTTTGCTTTGACAGCAAACATGCTTAAATTTTTTTTATTTAACAATAATTTTAAAAATCTTTTTTCTAAATTTTTGCTATGGGTTGATTATTGCTGGATTTTTACGTAGTAAGAGTCTGTAGGATGAAATGTAATATTCCCTGTTTTCCAACTGCTTAAATTTAAGCAATCTTGTGAAGTTTGCAAGTTTAAGTCTGAAATTTATATTTTCATTAAACACTATCTAAAAGAAAAATTCCATTTTATGGAATGTCCATGTAAGCTGTTGCATGTCGTTGCTGAATTTGTTCCCTAATACCGAAAACAAATTCGTAGTCTTACGTCAAAATCATTTCCTATGGAGCATCTACCTTATAAAAAGCACTGGTCTGACCCATCACAAACTTTTAGAATTTTAGATTTTAATGTGTCTTTCACCTGACATCTTTTTACGCTCTTTGTCACTGTTGACTTCAATTGTGATTCATTCTGAAAAGCAACTTTAGTTAGTATGATGATATAATAGACACTCCTGAAGTACAAATAAGATATTTCTTTCTGCGAAACCTATCCCTTGTCAAGGTGCCCTTTTAAATATGTAAAAAAGGCTGTCTGTTGGTCACAAAGGCAACTGTTTGTAATTGCTGTGTAATTATATGCAATTGGGTATCTCAACACGCTACTTTGCATAACCCTATTGCTGGTTTTACCAATTGAAACGTTTGTTGGTGAATTTTAACAAATTTAGGATGATCCTCGAGGCACGGAACAATAATTCCCCAAAAGGCTCGGTCATATTCTCTTCGGGTTTTCTTTTTCCTTAAAAATTGCTTGTCATTGTAAATAAGGAGTGATAAGTTATTATTAATCGTCCTTTTATTTCTTCCCTTTATTTTGATATTATTGCAATTGTTCTCCAGTCTTATAAAACTCTTCACTTTTAACCTTAGTTTATAAAGTTCTCTTTAGTCTCATTTCATTCGATTTCTCTTGCCTTTGTATCAAATATCATCCGATTTCATCCCATCTTTTAAAATTATGATCGCGAAAACACCCTATTCTTTTTAAACCATCTTCGATTTATTTCCTCTTGCCCCCAAACTAAAAACTAATAATGTGAATAGGTTGAACCCCATATGCTCTGAGGTTAATTGGATCCTGTCGTATTAATTTTGCCTATGAAATCAATCACCTCGAATTTTATCTAAAAATTGTCTTCCAAAAATATGCTTTTTTGGTTAAGTTTTAGCCGTACTTTTCCACTTTCATTTTTCTTAATAAATTATTTGAAATTTGAAACATTGCCGTGACCAAACATTGTAATGTATGGAAACATTTGTATGATTTATTTATACTACATTATCTCTTTTATGCTCTTCAAATTTTGAAACGATGTGTATGCATCGTTTTTTACATAAATTTGGGTGAAAATAACTGAAATGTATGATCACAGTGAATGATTTGCACTCTTGGCAAAGCAATGATGATGTTTTCTTTATTGCTTCCAACATACCGTGGATAGTCGTTGTCACGAAATAGATTTCATCCTTGTATGAATATCGGTTTTGATGGAATTTTGTGAATCTTTTACTTCATTTTATCCATTTTAGTTTTTTTTTTAACTTGCTCACCCACATCAATTCAGACAATTTAATTCGGCATCCCCAATAAACCATCCTCTTGAAAGTTAATATTGTAATTATGAATAAAACAATTTATGGATGTCAAGAATGATGCTTCATCTACTTTAATTTGCGTTGATAATGCTGATTTAAAATTCATTTTACTCCAGTGCATTTTAGTTCCGATTTGATAGACAGGATCTCGAAATGCTCATCATGTACGTGAAATTTCTTTTTTCTTCACCCATTTTCGTAAATAACTTTCAGAGCATATGGACTTGCATATTGTCTCCACAAATATTTATTTGTTTACCTCGTAGATCTTTGTACGTTGTACGGAATAAAATATAATGATAAAGTTCCTTGAGTTGCTAACGTATTTAATTCGTTTTGCAAATTTCTGGTCACAAACTAGATATTGTGTAATTATTTTATATTCGTGCTTAGTTTTCCAGTGAAATTTTTAAGGCCGATTTCAATTGAAAATCCGCACATGTGAAATGACCAGAGGAAGGGTTTCAGGACATAGTGCTGAAATATTTGGTGAGTAAAATTATCACTATTTTATGAAAAAAAATGTCACGACATTGTACTGATGAATACAGTGTACATATAAAGCTATAGTAATGGCCACTTAAGTGAACTTTGAAGCGTTTTTGTTTCAGAAAAATAAAGTTAAATTAGTCTATGGAAGTGCAGTCACACATTTTGCATTAGTATAATATTTATAATATTTTAATTTGTCCCTATTAGTTAGGGGCGCCTTCTACGAGGCTTTTCAACCCTGTCCCCATTCATCTCTTTAGCGCCATCTCTATTCATATTCTTGAAACTGGAAATCTTCGAATAGAAGAGTGCGATGTACTCGTGTCATCCGCGTACTTTTGATTTTATATTCTCGTGTTTTGTCAGTGTATACTTACTTTAACCATGTTGACGGTTAGGAAGCTAATCCCACTGTTGTCCGTTAGTTGTATCCTATTTCTAATTGTTTTCGTGCCTAATTTAAGTTCGGCCGAAGAAGCAAAAACAGGACCCGGCACCAAACCCAAGAAGTTACAAATTGGTGTGAAAAAGAGAATAGATGATTGCCCTTTCAAATCGAAAAAAGGCGATTTTCTTCATATTCACTATGCGGTAATATATGGTTTATGCATTCTTTATTGAATACGCTTCATGATTGTTAAATAGTTTTGACATTTCGACATTTTTTCCACCCACGTATACCCCACCTGCTTTGCCTTTGTGGTCAGCGTGTATCTCCATTTCATGTTTTTAGGTATTTATTCAGGTTTTGGTGTCTACTGGCCTTGGGAGAAAGTGGAGGTTATACGCATTGCGACTGAAAGAAAAAAGGGTTTAAAAGGAATATTCTTGTTACTGATTTATAATACATTCTCTGCAAGAAATGGAAAAGAAATATTTGGGGTACGTAGTGGTTGTGTATTTAGGACCGGACCTCAGAACACCTCCGAGCTTCATTATAATCATGGCTTGCATAGGAGATTAGTCATGGCCTACATGTATAAAGATACATGTTTGTATACTCGTCCATAGTCATTTAGTAATAAATGATTGCAAAGAGGGCTCGAGATGTAACCTGACAAAGCAAGGTGTCCTCTTAATTTACATTCCTAAAGTACCAAGATGAATAGCTAGTACTTGAGCTACAATTAATTATAAATTGATTCCATCATGATCCTCTGCCAAAAGATCATGTTGACTACTCAGTGGCCAACTGGTCAGGGTGTCTTAGCAAGTGGGCTTTCTTAAACATTGGACAAAATATTAAAAATGGTAATGCCTTATTAGCAGCTATTAGCTTTTAATATATATTTATTTCCCAAAAAAATCCAGCCTTGTATTTTTTTGAAAATTTTATTTTATTTTTTAAAAAATGTAAATGATGGCTTTACACATGAAGAGTTCTGGTCCTTTCTATCCTGGCAACCTTATTTTTATAGCCAGTCCTCCGCTGATTGTACTTTTAAGTTGATGGTCTAGATCAAGGTGGTCCAACCTGAAGCCCTTGGAAGCGTTTTATGGCAGCCATTGGTAACATTTAAAAAACGTTGAAAAAAGTTGAATTTATTTCAAAATTGTACAATATGGAAATTTAGTTTTGTGTATGGCCTGCTAGTTTAAGTCTCCAAATTTCTCTTTGCGGCCCTTGTGGTATGAAAAGTAGTACCGACATGTTTGACTGAGCGTTTTATGTGGTTCACACATGTTAGTGGTTTTTTTGAAATTATTGTGATCAGTTACATTAATGATTTTTTATTTATTTTTTATTATAGGGGAAGCTAGAAGATGGCACGGAATTTGATAGTAGCTATTCCAGAAATCAGCCCTTGACGTTTACTTTGGGTGCTGGCCAAGTTATCAAGGGATGGGACCAAGGACTGCTGGGGTATGTAAAGAGTTCCCATATTTGCGTTGAAAGTCTGGAGAAAATATTTCCATCTTTTGTGTAACTAAAACTTAACCTAGCATGAACTGGGAAGATAATAAATTGCATATTCAAACTATTTAAGATTTAAAAAAGTAATCCTGCTAAAATGGAGAATTTTGAATAAAATTATTAGTTTGTGCTGATTTAGTATGAGGTATAGTGTATTGCTGTTATTTAAACCAGTTCAATGTTTCGTTTTTGTAGAATGTGTGAGGGGGAGAAACGAAAATTAGTCATTCCACCTGAATTAGGATATGGCAGCAGTGGAGCACCACCCAAAATTCCTGGTAAAATATTAGTGCTAACATGTATTGTTTATTTCGTTAACAATTTGTTAAAGTTCATCAAAGAATGCTGATTTATTTATGTAATTTCAGGAGATGCTGTCCTCATTTTCGAAGTTGAATTAGTTAAAAATGAGCGAAAAAGTGAATTATAGAAGAAAAAAAAATCAAATCCTGATTGCCCATGTAATAATTATAACAAATTGCACGTTGTACTTGATCAAGGTTTTCCAAATCACTTGACAGTCAAATGGTTTTCTCTAAATAAGATGAGTTGGGCATTGCTGTTTTTTATTACGAATTAGTCCTTGTTCGTTTCCCAATTCTTACATAAAGTAAATGGCATTAACAACAGAAGTCTACTTTTATTGAAATATACATAATTATGGTGAAGCGGCCACTCAACTGAGATTTCAAATGGAGTTCTTCTTTAAGTAAGTTTGAGTCTTTGTGATATCTTTAGTACGTGGAGGAAAAACTTTGCAAGTTTGTAACATGTCATATTTTTATTGTTTTGACAAAGTGATTAAGATTTAGATAGCACTTTTTGGATAGCAACCAATTTTTGGTTCACCACTGGTAAAGGTGAATTTACACTTTATGACTTCCGATAAAAGAAATGAGAAAATTTTATTTGTTTGTACCTTTCTGAACGCGTCGTTCAGGGAATTCTAAGTTATACTGCAGGGGTGGGGAAATTCCTTCAGGTGGGCTGTAGAAGGTCTACGAAATCATTTGGTCTAGCCCTTCCAAAGCAACTATGGGTGGAAACGAGATTGTGTGAACTGTTCCATTTAAAAAAAAAAAAAAAACAATAATACTGATCAATGCAAACATGGAAAACTAATTTGACCAAATATAATAGGATAATTTTTAAGTAAATTATTTTGTTTGGCCTACAAACAAGGCTGTACTTATGGGGGTATATTGGGATAGACCCCCTCCCCGAAATCCAAGAAATTTTACAAATTTCAAGCCAAATCGGTAAAATATAATAGGGGAATCGCACATTTGCATAATAAGTATGATTTTTTGCATTGTAAGTGGGATTTTTCTGTTCTAAAATGCATTTTTTGCATTAAAAATGCGATTTTTCCGTTTTAGAAATGCTAATTTTCTTAGGTAAAAATGCAGTTTCTATTTTGCGATCCTAAATATATGACCAACATAGTCCACCTTAAGTTTCTGGACCCTATTCACCACAAAAATGTGATCCATATGGTTCCATCCACTTCTACTATTCAGCGGGATTTTTTGGATTCAAATTTAGCGCCAAATAAAAACTAAGATGAGCTTCCAATTACTCGAGCTAGGTGGCGATTACATCTCACCACCTGTTCGATGTAAAGTTTACGCTTGTGGAACTTTGAAAACACACTTTAAAAGTCTGTTTATCGATCGATTTGAAGAACGAAATTTATCGAAATTCTTTATATACAGATCTGTTCTTTTTACGGTTAATGTGGGTTCACTGGAAAATCAAAAATCTAGCTATTACCATGCTATTACGAAACAAAACGCAAGTCTTTGATAAGAGGGCTCAACAGTTAGCCAATTAGCTTTGACGTGCCGTATCAGATCGACGAATTGCTCAGCTCCCATTGGTGATTAGTTAAAAAGTTATCAAAGGAGGCATGGCCGTTGCCATGGAGACAAGCGATTTTAGCGAATGCTGCTTCATTTATCGAGAGTTTTGGGAACTGCGAGGCAAAGTTTTATTTGTTCGTATTCGTACTTCGTGATTCGAAACGGTGAACTGTTTTGCTCGTGTTTGTGCTTCGAAATAAGTGTTCTTTTCCAGTGGGATATGCGTCTTTGACTGTATTTGAAAGAAAACGAACGTTGGGGGTAAGGATTTTCATTTGTTATTCGTGTATCCAGAGTAAGAAATTACAGTTTACCGAGTTGTTGGAAGAAGCTTGTACAAGAAGCAGTGGCTTCGGCTTGTATATTTCACTAACCTCTTTGATATATATTACTCATGACCGTAAATCAGTTCCGAAAATCCCGGTTTCGTTTTTTTGCCGGTTTAGCGGCTTATTATTAAACCTAACCAAACAAACATTTTTGTTTGATAAGGGGAATTTTAGTGCTGCATGGTTCTGCTATATGTTTGTTTAGGTAAATAGACAGCCAGCCTACCTGATGAGGACCAACATATGCAAGTTTTGAAGAACGCCTACTCGGTTCAAAAGCGATGTTTGGAAAGAAACCGCTAGATTTTAATGTTTGTTTCGACCTTACGTGTTCATTGTCAACCCTTTTTAAACTGGACGTTATAACAAATTGCTGTGATCCAAATAGGCCTTGCATGCACCAAGTATTACCTGAAACATGAGGCCCAAAAGGGGCGGGACGTTCGAAAAGTTGTTTACGACCTGAACTAATTGTAACTCGGGGGTGAACTTTGAACTGTTGATTTTACTCTTTTGCCCCTTGATGGCTTGTTAACTAAAAAGACAATGGTCGAAATACCCTTGAGGGGTAATTGTAGGAGAGGGTTCAATAATCACCAGTGACCGAATGTATTTCAAGATCTTCAGACATAATATCCTTGCATAAAACTCCATCTTCAGGACACCTCCACGAACTCTTGTAAATTGCTGAAACAGGACCAGGACCCCATAATCGAAAGGTTTATAAAACAAGAAAGGGGCCATTCAAATATTATGTCACACCTAGGGGGGTGGGTGGGTTGTTTGTTTTTGTGACAATTGTGTATAAGGGATAGGGAAATTGTGACTAAGGGGTGGGTGGGTGTTTAAAAAGAGGCAAAAAAGTGTGACATAATATTTGAATGGCCCCAAAGTAAAATTTTGAAATCAGTTGTATTGGCAATCAACTTTGCATGATGACTGCATTTCTCTGCGTCTTATTTCTATTTTAAATAAGTAAGGGACACACCCTGCTTTTCAAAATTTTCAACGCGTTGCCTGTTATCTCCTACAGGAATTTTTGTACAGGTCCTATGGAGGCTATGATGATGAGTTGGTGAAGGAATTCAAAGCTAACGAACTAATTTACATTCCATCTGCTCGAAATTCAGCTCAATTCGTTTGGATTTCACGTCTGTGGTATTCGCGCTAAACCAGATCAAGTTTTGGATATCAATTACACTTTTGATTTATTTTTTGAATCGAGACATGACTGATGCTCAACATATTTTTCACCTCATGTTTATTGTACCACATTGAACAATTTCATCAATATCCATAAGCTTAGACCAGGGATGTCCAACTTTTTAGCCGAAAATTCACCAGCTGGACAAGTCAACGCTTTCCCCCCCATTTATCCCATTCGCCAAAACCAAGAAAAAATGTTTCATAATTTCTAAGTTATTTACAGCATATGTGTGGTCTTCATTACCTCCTAAATATAAAATTAGGACTTTTGGGGATTTGAAAGAGTTAATATTGATAAGTTGATACTTCTGCTGATTTTTAAACTAGACTTGAGGAATGCCAGCTTAGCAGTGCACGTGCATGATAGCTGTTGTTTCACTATCTAAAGCAGCAATGTGAAATATCATGTAACACCCTGCGTGGGGTTTCAATATATTCTATAAGCAGATTACTGAGAATGATTGTACGATTACGGATTCTCCTCTATATATGTCCATACTCGTTGCATATTTGCGTGTATTTAGTGCAGTGCAGTTTTTACCTTAACGTGGTGTTGAGCTGCTGAGCATTGCCTTCAGTCAGGATATAATCCATATGTGGACACCATCGTAAAAATTTACATATTAAAAATTACAAATATAATAAATAATAAAATGCTCATGATTTTCATAATTCCAGACATCTGCGGTCATTTGCCCTCATTGATTTTTTGTTAAGAAGCCATATAAGTTGAATGGTGTCACGCGCATCGTAGTGCATGCTAATATGTTCGCTTGACATGTATTTTCAATAACAATTAAAATGAATTCGACAAGTAGGCTTTTTAAAATGGGATCTTTGTACTTGGCGAACTCGAAATCGCGGATAGTTGGCAAACCGAAACGGCTTAAAAGGTGATGTCATGCTATGTGACAGATTTTGCTCACCTCAATTTTATGGGCTAACAAAGAGTGTGGTAAGATTATGTATGCATTATCCACAATAAGACGCTGGAAATGCACGGGTTTGTATTCGTTTAGCCGAAAAACAAATGTTTATTTTTGCGGAAATACGCAGATTTAAGTTTTGTTATTTGTCCCACTTTAGTGCGTTAACCTAGCTCTTATTGTATATGCTGCACGGGAGACCACTTTGTAATTCTAGTGCTGTATAGTGTATATAATTTGTGTCATTGATACATACAGTGGGAACTGATATATTGCAATATAATTATCATATAGTTATGTATAGACAGAAAGAGGTGTGGTCAATTTACTATATATTGCAACTATTATTAATGGAATTGCAATAGATTTGTTTTTATCGTTATTCAGAAACTTGACTGTCAACTTGATTTTGCAGTTAGATGAGATGGCAAAATAGTGATAATATCGATCAGCTCTAGAAGAAAACAACCTTGAAAATGGAAAAAGTCTATAAATGTGCTTGTTTTTTACCACCTCGGAAATTATACTTGAAATTTCGTGTTTATGCTAAAACTTCCTGTCTATGTCGAGAAATTTCTGTTAATCGTAAAAATTCTATATAAAAATTAAAACAAAGTTTTTTTTTAAATTTATGTAGACTCTTAATTTTGACTAGTAATTAATTCTTTGAAGGGATCTTTGAAAATTTAAAGGAAAAACCTTGAAGTCTTTGAATTTTTTCCAACAAGTATACTGGACACACTGTTATATCAGACTAGACTGTCTTTTATGTCCAATGTAGACAACGTAGAATTGATGTCCATAAAGTGTAGCCAACTGTTAACATGAAATTTAAGTGAGTATCAGGAATTCCACTGTCGTGGCTACGTTGTTATTAAAAACTATCTAAAGAATCTGATTATATAATCGTGGTCAAATCTGAAAATGATGTCCATTTAATTAAAATGGCTGATACACTTCCTGATGGAGTACCCACTCAAAGGTATGATAACCACCGTCCACGTGGTAACAGCAGTACGCAACGAGTAAATTACATCCTTGGCATGACTAATATGTACACGTTGAGCTTTTCAAAAACGTATTTCAAATGAAATGCATAAATTTGCGTAACGCGTATAAAGGAGGGTAGGCCTGTGGTACTGGAAATCAGTTGTACATGCATGCCCACCAAATAATTTCCTCTTCAGTGGTTTGGCTTGGTTGAACAATTATAATGAGCTTGTTGTTGAGGGCTTTTTCACTATGAAGGCCTACGACCGAAACAAAATGCTCAGCAGGAGAATACAATCATAGGAAAAAAATGATGAAATTCAATGGTGGGTATGATAACACCAATAAATTTCCCTTTTTACTGCAAATTGGTTTTATGCTTTCATTTAGCTGCCATAAGTAACGCCCATGGCTGGCCAATGAGATCAGATATAGAATCCAGGGGGCGCCTTATGAGATTATTTTGTGTTGCGAATATCTGGTATTGAAAGCATGTGGAGTAATAATTATTTTATTAATTTGAGGGGGTGGTTTTATTTCATGTCTGTGCTCTATATATGTTGCGAACGTTATATATGAGCTAAATCATGGCGGACTTGTAATGTGAATAAATTATCCATGAACACATGTTGATTCAGCCTCAGAGAATTGCATATGGACGGCTTTGACCTCCGTGTTTCAAAGCTGGGTAATTGATCCCCTAAAGCCCAGTTGGACGCATTTTGTCATGGTAATGCCTGGGTGTCAGTACTTTTCATTCTCTGTAGAAATGAAAATTGCAGGGAAAGTCTAGGGAATGTTTTCTATGTCATTGTCCGGTTTTAGATATCGTTCTGCCTTGTACAAAAAATCCACTCTCAAAACGTTTACAAATAAATAAATTTAATTTATAAGTAAATATTCTGAGGCAATTCAGAGAGGAGTAAACTCACTTCCTATTTAGTTAGCATTTAGGATTTATTATCAATGATTTCGGTGTTGTAAAATATGAAAGTACGGAAATTCATATTACTGAAGAGATTGGCATAAAAGGGTTTTGTCAAATGCTGTCAAATGTTGTATCATATTTGTAATGTCATTTGTTTGGCAAAAACATTAATGATAGCAAACATTAAAGCCTCTGGTGGCGCTACCGCACCTCACCTTTGTTGATTGTTTGATGGGCATGTAACAGTCATTGCATTATCAGAAAATAACTGACAATTTCGAAGAGGAAGTTTTGTAATTGATAACAAAAACTACCAAATCATTCTTAATATGACAGTTTTAATTACGATTTCTGGTGAAATCTCTTACACAATTATTAGTATTGCAGAGAGAGTACCAATTTTAAGACAATGCACCTACAACTATAATTATTGGTGGTATACGGTGTTCTCTGATTAGCCTATTACATATTGACAAACATCTATCCAAATTAATATTTGCTAATATTTTTGTACAATGTCTTCCAACATTATCCTACTATAGCCATGCGTTGAGTTGACAAATGCAAAGTATCATATTGCCCATTTGTAATTTTTATGTGTTTTATGAGAGCATGAATATAAAATTTAGGGCAGTTGCAAATTTGGGTTGCTCATACCATCCTGTGTTAATAAGAACTTTCAGTTGCATAACAAGTCATGTTGTATTTTTTCCAGGATGTGATCCAAATTAAGTTTTATTGGAAACATTTGGAAAAATTTCTCCATTGTTTTTAGAATTTTTATTGCACACTATGCTGACATAAGTAAAAGAATAATTCGAATGTTGAAATTCGGCATTCCTTCATAGTTGTTAATTCTCCACGCATGCACAATGATATAATAAAAAGGGTTCCCTCTAGCGTCATGTTATGCTTATGACGCAACTTGGCATAAATTTCGCTATGCTCAACCCCCAAGTCAATTTTTGACAAATAAGTACGAAGTGGATTTTCGATTTATGAGCCTTGGCATATAATTCATTGTCCACTTCAATAGGATGCAAGCTCCATGTTGGCAATGAATGAAATAACAATGCATTTGCTTCTTGTATGCAATTAGAATGAGACTAGACAAAAGTTCGAATGAATTGGTTTTTTTTCCCTGGTACAATATTGAGATAAACAATGACACGTTATAGCGGTAGATTTATATGCTGTTATCAATATGATTCATTTGAATGTGGACACGTCTTGAGTATCTTATACTGCTACAAAATAGAATAGAAAGAGATTGAGAATCTAAGGAATGTTTGACTGTACCAATACTGTGCCAAGGTCCGCCTCTATCTATGCTTGTTATCAATTATCCTAGAATTTAATTATAAAATTAATCAACTATATGATAAAATATTTTTGTTGTTCCTTGTCTAATCGACGATGTCCTACTTTTGTTCATAACTTAGGGAATTTTTTCTCATGCAGTTTTCGGGTAAAACTTATATGACAAATTGCAATGACAACTGTCATAACTTCAACTTTAGTGTTGTCATTTTAAATAATCATATACTACATCAGATTGACATTTTTAATTGGGGGAAATATATAACAACAACAACATGTTCATTACAGTTTTACATGCGAAATTTTGTTATTTTATTTGCATGATTACTTCTTACCATCCACAAAGATAAAATCCCAAAACTTCACATTATATATACTTATAATAACCACATTTCTATTATATCAGCGTGATTATAAGGTAATTAGTTACCACAATCAGTGTGAATGCTGACGCGTTACAAAAAATGGTTATGATAAAACACATCCACATAAAAAGACAGGATCATATTGATAAAATGAAGGATATTTTGGATGTAATGTAATTTGTTAATCAAGAATTTGTTAATTGAAAGTAAAAAGAATTTTGCCCTCTGATTCGTGATGTTTTTGATGTCTATTGAAAGTAATCAGTGCAGTTTTTACAATCGCTTACAGCTACATGTAGTATGTTAGCTTCTGGGCGTCATTAAATTTTCCAACCAAATCATTCCTCTGGCAGTTCTTTTTGCTATAATGTGCATCTAGCAATTTCTAAAACTTGACAAACCAAAAAAAAAAAAAAAAAAAAAAAAAAAAGCATCATCTGCTCAGTTCACTTGTCTGTATATTCAACTTTGGTAACTTTGGACTCCATTCGAATAAGGAAATTATCTTGTGTTTGCTTAACATGCTAAAACATTATTTAAACTAAACCACTGTGAGCGTCTGGTGCATTTGTAATGCTATCGTAAAAAAATATTTTTCTGAATATTGATGTTGGTAGAAGACTTTTAGACAAGCAAAGCTGCGAGTGGACTAATGACCTAATGTGAACTTTGCGGTAAAAAGGCAAATTCACTGCAGGGAAGAGGGGTTGGACGTAAGGGGAGCCTTGAGCCAAAATACTTGCTCAGGTCATTTCAGGAGTCGGCCACAAAATCCAGACTTTTGCAAGTAGTAGCCATGTTAGGCACGGCAGGTCGGTCCTTATCGAATTCTGAAAAAAAAGTATGAAATTTTAATATTTATGAGTTATTTGGGCTAAGGTTTTTTTTAATATTATAAACGTGCATCATTATACAGTAGTTTCTACTTCAAAAATCATATCCTGATCTCAGATTCAGTTTATTAGTCACGAACGATTAATATGATAGTGTTATCTGATAACCAGTTAAATTTTTGAATTTGTTCAAGGCAAGTATTACCAATTCCTAAAATTTTAAGAAGTTGATTGTGTTCTTAAAAGTGATTATTTTTAAGAAAAAAATTCTGCATTTCCGGTGTGGATGTGTCAAATCGTGTTTACTCAATTTTGGAGTCTCCATCATGATAAGCAATCCTTAATTTGCTAAGTATAATGCTGGATTGGGACTGTGATGTCATGTTTCCATCTGGATGTGACACACGTGTGAAGTGATAAGTTGTCTAGAGTTGGCTTTATATGGTGTCACTTTTTATTTGGAGTGAAGTGATATCACCATGGTGGTGTAGTTAGACGTGACGAAGCATACATTCGTGTTTCTTAAAAAAAATTCCTTAAATTTAGCAGCTGCAGCAGATTTGTTTGCTGTACAGAATAGGTTAATTCAGCTAGTTGTGGACAAGTTATACCCAGCAGTTAAACAAATTGAACAAAGTGACGACAGCTAGACTGTAAACATTCTAAAAACTGTAAAAACAATTGCCGTGGTATATATGGTATCGTTGTATCAGATATGAGACAACAGTATGTTTCCATGGTGTTTTATCTGCATGCACCAAAAGTCTAAAAAGCAATTCGATAATCAGCATGATATATCTAAATAATATGGAACATGAGGTAGCACTATCCAGTAGCTAGCTGCTCCTGTTCTAAAAAACGGAACAGGCGTGGTTTGCGCATGCGTAAGGTCCTTTCTAAACCACTTTTTTTAGAGCTGCATAAACAACGGTCCTCTAATTACAGTCGAACCTGTTTGTCTCGAAACCCTGTATATCTCGAAATTTCTGGAATTCCCTACCTTTACATTCTAAATTCAGTGTGTTTTCCATGTATATCTCGAAATATGTTCTTCCAAAACCTCTATTTCTCGAATTTCAAACAAGCTTCAATTTCAAAAATCGGCGTTCCTTCAATAGATAGCAAAAAAAAAAAAAATTTGTTTGTCCAACTAATGTACATATAGTACGTCTGTACTGGAAACACGTTACGTATTCCTTAAAATTAATAAAAAAAAATGTCGTTCGTAAAGGTATTTTCTTTTACTATGTATACATAATCAATAATGGAAAAAATTCTATACAATAGACATTTCAAACTGTTTATCTCAAAATTTTAATCCTTTCCATGGAATTCGAGATAGGCAGGTTCGATAATACTACGTTCTCCTTCCATATAGACGCAGAATGGCACTCCGCTTGCATTGGTTGCATGAAAGCCGCAGATTGGCACTGCGCTTGCATTGGTTGAATGAAAGCTGCAGATTGGCACTGCGCTTGCGCTGGCTGCATGAAAGCCGCAGATTGGCACTCATGACTCTTTGGCTTTCTTTTATAATTCCAAGTTCTAACTAGAAAATTATGAGTTTTTACTTTAGGATACTCCTATGCAATGGGCATATTACACTATTCTATGTATTTAACATTTTTTTTTTAGAATATTACTGTAGATAAGCCTGAAGAACCGATATTTACCCAAGTCCAAAATTTGCAACTGGCGCTCGTTATATAGCGGAAGCAAAGAAAAGCTGTTAAAAACTGTTTGAATAAGGCTTTTTATTTCTTCTTCGACGCCACATGATGGAATCATGCAGTGTTAACTGATATATGATGAGAGACATGTCAGTGATTAAGTCTAAGAACATTTTGGAGTCATTCATTCTGTGCAACAACAACCTTATAAATCCACATTGTTTTGCTGGCAAACCATTATACCCTTGTCATCGGTCAAAAGATTAGAATGCGATTATAGTTGCTGCGTCCCCCTTTATAAGGTATCTTGTTAATATTCATACGTCCATAAGGAACACCTCACGCTGGCATACATGTATGAACTGCTCGATAAAAAAATAAAAAAATAAAAACAGGTTGGCATCAAAGTGGAGGACCTACATGATTAATTTATTTGTATTTTGGACGCTATCTTTTATAAATTCGGTGTAAGCTCTGGGCTTTAAGGCTAACATTTTTATATTCGTCGAATCGTATCAGCTGTTTGTTCACTATTTTTGATTGAAAACATGATTATACTGTGATGATGATAAAGCTACTATAAATCTTGTTTTAACAAGTGAGGTCTTGACTAAAGCTAAAGAACGCCATGAGGGAATCTGTCCCATTTCGATATAGAAAACGTTCAAATAAAGTTGATGAACTGAAACGTACCAGGGCTGAGAAAAATCGAAATATTTCTCGCCATTTAATCAAATAAAAATCCGTCTGAAAATTAAACTGTCAACTTCTAATCTTTGATATCAGAATGTTCCAAATTTACCTCCTATAGATTTAATTAGTGCTATTTTGACAGCATTAATAGTTTTTAATACGATAGTGTTAACTACCAAAAAGCCGTGCTTAAAGCAAGTTCAGAGGTTGTGAATATAATTGCTGTTTAATTTTGACTTGCCATTAAGTTTCCAAACTCGTCGATTGTCTGTTTAAAAAGAAACTCGAACTTACTTGTAGTTATAACTTTGTATTTCAGACTTTTTAGTTCATGAAGACTCGATTTACCATCCCACAATCTGTTAATTGCGAGGCTATATGAGTCATTTCCTCAATCTGATGATTGAAACATTCTAATGAATTGTAATAAAACTATTTATTATACACTTGCTGCTTATGATTTGCATGGATGCCTTTTAATTTTCTTGACCCAATTTTCACTATCACGGGTCCCCACTTATCGAACACTATAGTTTTTCTTGAGTTGGATGACAGATTTATGTTGGCAGGGCCTAGCTGTTCAATCACGTTTACAACTTCATGGTATATCATCTTGATAGGTCTTGACTTTGAATGTTTTAAATTGCCATGAACAAACATGACTTGTATGTTATAACTGTTGTCCTGTATACGTTTGTTTGGCACATTGCTGCATTGTAAAACAGTTGTTATTAAAGGCATTCTGGCATTTCAATTTGGAACCCTGCTGCTCGACCAATACAAAAATCGTTTACTGTTTCAGCTGTTCCAATTTCCAAGAACTTTGAGATGGCAGGAGTTGCAATGTGACCAGAACATTTGTTGTTGTTCGGCGTACATGAATCGCCATGAACACGTCAGTGACGAAGAATGTCACGCAAGATGTTCATTCAAAGTGGTGTGGTGCGATATATGTATGTATAGAGCGCAGTTAACATCCTTTATAAACAGAAAAAAAAATCAAAAGTGTTCTCTCAACAGTTTCTGTTCAATGCCCATGGTTGCCATTTAGCAATTTCAATCTGATTGGATAAGTGTTTTAATGGCGGTGAACCCTTTGGAGTGCTGGTAACATGGCTAGCTCTGTCAAGTGTTTCTGTCGCCACGCTACATTCTCATTCGGTCATCATTAACTGTAGGAGTTTTGAACTCCTCGACAAATGCAGGCTTGTTCATAACCTTAAATAGGCAACCACTTGGCTAGGAACGTCGTCCTACTCATGATATATGAAATATGGGGTGACCAATAAAAAAAAAATGTGGAGTACCAAAGGTTCGAGCGATCATCAACTCGTTGAATAGGTTGGGCTTTGGGTTATCTTTAAGTACATTTTTTTTATGAAAAGGAAAGAAAAAAACCTACAGAAAAATTATATTATAATAAATAGACTATCAACGTTGACCTAAATTTAGGACCATGTTCATGTTAATAGCGCTGCTTAGAGGCCGGTTTTTCAATGTAATAACGGCTTAAACCAGATTTAACATATCTTTTGGCGTTGTACAACCGGTCAGTTTGTTTTGAGATTCACGTACCCGACGAAGAAATTTCATTTTGACCTATTAGTAGTAAACTTTTTTAACAGTCAAAATTACGATTTAACCCCTCGGTGAATTTTGCATGCGGTATATTTCTGTAGAATCGCCCACAGCACGCGTTTTAACCGGTTGTCAAATAGTGAAGTCGGCCATCGTGTTACGTGTATATACTTTTATATCTTCGACCGTTACTCGGGTATTCTCGGCATTTATGGCCTGTCATTTGCAAATACATGTAAGCAATAAATATACGAGATTTTTACAAATTGGGAAGCGGTTATAGCTGACTTGTAACGCGCGAGACTGGTCTACGATATACCGTAGTGCCAAATGACATCATATATTGAAGAACTATTATACTGAAGTTACTTCCCTATATGTGTACGTGTACTGAATGTTACAATCGTGTCATCCATCTTGTATACTTCTGTCAAAAGGGGAGGAGAGTGTTGTGGCGATGAATTGCAAAAAATATATGGACAAAGCCACAAGAACCTATATGCACTGTTATGTCTGTAGATATTATGAATTACCTATTGTATTTTAGCATCTCGGGTATGGGTTGAGTACACCATGACTTGATAAATGGCACATACCTAAGGTTTCATTATTATCACGGATTAATGTGGTATGCTGGTGATGGTGTATAACCATTCTGTGACATCAACATGAATTATAATGGTGGTCATATTGCATTGCCAATTTTGTGTTGTCAAATAATTGACCAGTGGTGCACAAATTAACCCCTCAACCACTAATGGGGTCTCAAAAGACCCCAAGCATAATATATCTTCAGAAATCCGCTAGATGGAGCTTTAAACGTTCAGTACCTTTATTTCTCGTTTGGATTTTGATGTGAACAGAGGCCCAAGTTTATCTGGTTTATATTTTCTGTAATATATAGGCAACTTAATTACGTTGGCAAAATTGTCATCATGAAACGCCATGCTTTTTTTTAAGCTTTTGCTAAGTACTTTTTATGTGTTGTACTTACTATGCAGTAGTTACTTTACATGTTCATGTATATAAAGAAAACATGCTTTTTTCAAAGATAACTTGATAAAGAATTCACTTTCTCGAAGCCATTATTCTTATTACCACATTTCTACTTTTTTTTCTTATTTTGTAAACAATTTCTCACAATATATGCTAACAAGAAATAACACATGCTAGTTGATATGTAAAGCTGATATGTAAAAGAGTGGCGGCTCGTCCATAGGCACTGCGAAACTGCAACACCCCCAAAAAGAAAAGTGAAACTAAAAGCATACCTAAAATCGCAGTATAGAGCAGAATAATGTTTTACTCCTTTCAAACTGAGGGTCCAAATTTGGACCAATAGGCACTGTTGTGCCACCCTGCAGTTAAGCTATGGCACTTTTGTGCTCCTCAGTTCGTGGCGAGGCGTTTGCTTGTTGTGCGCATGCGCACGCGCACATAGAAAGCTGCACACCGGGCTACGAGGAGAAAAGAGCGCTGTCCCTCCGACAGTGTGACAGATTTACAGAGTGGCACCCCGTACAAAAATATTGTGCAAAAAATGACCAGATAAACGTGCGGGGAGTTTTAAGCTAATACCTCTCTAAGCTAATACCTCTCTAAGCTAATACCTCTCTAAGCTAATACCTCCCTAAGCTAATACCTCCCTAAGCTAATAAACCCCCTAAGCTAATACCTCTCTAAGCTAATAAACCCCCTAAGCATACTGAAACATACTTTTCTGCGGAGGCATTGGCTAAAGTCTGATCCCACGTTTGAAAGGAGTCGCTAAAAATGTTCTGGAGCAGCACCCCCACTAATTTTAGCTACGAGCCGCCACCATTAAAAGTATTAAAAGCATGTTTTTTTTTATTTTAAGATTTTTAAAGTTTGGGGTCTTTTGGGAACCCATGGTAGTGGTTGTGTATTCACGAAATGACGATTTAAAGTGTTTGGTGGCAAAATTAACACTGATTTTGCATGTTTGGTCCTCCATTTTTTCTACTTCTAAATACATGGAAATATAATTTTAAGATTTCTATACTGTCCTAAAGTTTTAATATATCTACACACATCGAAGACTGGGAATTGAATATTAAGTATAATTTTCACGAGTTATAATAAAATTGAGATAAATTCGAGTGTAATTTTCTTGTTATCTGCCTTGCAAATTGTCTATGACGATGTCGAGTAAGGTACATCACCTACTTCATAAAAGAAGAAACAAGATAGATGTCCATGTTGAAATGTTCCACTTTGTATCTTGACTAGAATGACCTGCATGTCAGCGGTGTCACGTAAACACATACAGTATCCTGTAACTTTTGACTATCAAAATATAAATAGGCCTAGTCTATAAGAACCGTTGGCTATACTGTCTCCTTATCATCGGTTGAATTTATGGTTTTAATATATAAACGTATTTATCATTTCTGTCATTTCAATGTTCACAAGAAGATGTAGAAACAGTCAGCCCTCCCTATATTTGTATATACACTTTTTAGGCCCACCCTTTTCTGTCTACACACGCCAAGATCTAGATGCTGCTGGCCTTCATAAACCGTAAACAATCGGTTGGAAAATGACCTAAAACACACTATGTGCTAATTAAAACGAGTTAACCTGAAATACTAGAATTACCTGAATGGAATTAATTTCCTAGTCCCGACCTGGAGCGATTTTTAAGTTTTTTCGTGGAAAGATAGAACAGGGGGAAAAAAAGACAATAACATGTGTTGTATATTTTTCAACCTTATTGAAATTATCTAAGTAGTTTAACTATGCAACTGAAGTTATTTTCAGTTGATGTAGAAATAATCATGTTTTCTTTAAGACTGGCCGATCAATGGGGCTGTAAATCTTTTTAAAAAAAAGTTGTAAAAGGAATGTGATCCTATTAACCATGTAAGGCAAACCTGATCTGGAGTATGGTTTCATTAACCTATTTCAGTTTTCATTGATTAATGATATCTTTTAGAGTAAAAGTTAAAACTAATGGCTTTTCGTTTGGTTTTTTTTTTACTATTCATCGTGGCTGCGAATTTTATGACAAGTCATGGTTTTGAGTTTTGACACTAAATATCCCTCTGTTAAGACAAGGTTATTAGTCAGACTTAATTGGTGTAACGTTGTACTGATGTTTGGAAATAGCAGTTAGGCCAAACATATACATACTACTACAGTAATTTCAAATTGTGACCTATCTAATTCAGTTATTACATTATTAAGTTTAGAATAATAAAGGCACATGAGGTTTAACACAATTTATTGCACTTGAGTTACAGTAGTTCAAAATGCATATAGTTGCAAGTATTGTTGGTATATTGAAACTTTTAAATAATTTCAACCTGTTAACTGAGTTGAAGGTTAACACGATTGATAGGGAATTATTAGATACATTTTTTTTTTCAATTTTGACAGGTTAAATTATGATATATACACTATATTTATAACAAATATTAAAAATTTGAAACTGATATAAAATAAATGGAATGCGATTCCAAGGATACGAAAATATAGACTTGGCACTTCAGAATTCAAAATGTGACAACATTTATCGTCATATTATGGAGCACCAATCATTTTCCTTATCGCCGTCAAAAATATTCGCATTGAAAGTTTGGAAATGTACAAACTGCCATGCTAAAAGATCATACACCACCAGGGGGTGCCGAACTGGAATTATGGTCTTCTAATTTGCCAAAACGTTGTAATCAGTTTCAGGTTTTGTTTTGCTTTCCTGTTGTTTGTTTGTAGAAGAAAACTATATTAAAAGAAGTATGCATGCTGTGTTTTTAAAAAGGTCACTATCAATCAGCCAAAATTGAAATTAAACTTTAGTGCTCCAGTTTGAGGCGCTGAATTAGCGATTTTTCATTGCCCTCGCTTTTGACATGAAATTATTTTGTTTTGATTGATTTTGGCCATTTCTTGTTTCCTCAGCAATTTATGACCAGAAATCACGATTACTCGATTATTCAGAGCACACTCACTAAGGTTTGTCACGTTCGATAATTTTGAACAATAAAGGCTTATCAAAGCTCACCGCGCAGCCTAGATGCAAATGAGGCTGTGCTGCCAAGCGGCCAAAAAGAATCGCTTCAATTGCGCCAATATGCGCATATTTTATGGACTGCCGAGGTCGTGTGAGAATTTACGTAGGCTAGCTTTTTCTAGCAGAATTACGAGTAAAATATAGTCGCCAAACTTGACATTGCTATGTTAAGTATTTTACGATGCGAGTTGTGTGTAGACATAGTTTTTCGTTTAGTGGACAGGGACAAGGTATTTGAAAATCAATAGCACAGTCTTATCCTGCATGCATGCAATAGTAAATCAGGATATCAGCTGTTTATGTGCTACAAAGTCGTAATCAACTCCTTGTGGGTGTGTTTTGTCATGGGTCACTTGTTTGCCATCTATGTTTTTAATCGTAAATGGCTGGCAGTAAAATTTCAAAAGTATGGCATTCTTGAAAATATATAAGCTTAACGTGTTCGGATTTGAAGATACACGTTTGTTCAGCATTTCTATTTGCAAATTATATGCTCTAAATTAGTCAAATTATACTGTATAAATTTATTAATAAGACAAATTGACAAGGTTGGTTCAATAATTTTTTAGAGCTTACACACTGGAAGTCATTTCCCATCAATAATTAAATTTAAAATTGAACCATCATTGTCAATTTATCATATACAGTAGTATGTTTGTGCAGAATTGTTTCTGAAAATCCAGTATACAAAACGTGTTCTAATTGAAGTAAATGTGGTTTATGGTGTTTGTTTTTCTGTACATGTGCATGACAAGAATGTTTCAATTTTTACACAGGTTATACACCTTGACAGACATACTTTATTATTTAATTTGTTTGTGATGTGTAGAATTCTAAACATAGTTTTTCTGGAAACTGTTAATGTGAACAGCCCACCAAATGTTGAAGTTTACAATAACTTTATCTACAATAACGTGTATTGTTGTGGAATTATGCACTTTAAAATGAATAACTTAACAGAAATATTTGGGGCCTTCTTAGTCGCTCGTGGGCCCTTAAACCTCAACTCACTTAACAGAAATACAATTGCTGTAAATGAGTTAGTTAATCGTCTTTTCAAAGATTACCTCTCTTGAGGAACTTTTTAAATTTTCTGAAGTGTTCGCAAATTTTCATTTAGCATAAATGTGAAAATTTTCCTTTTAGCTTTATACGTTCAAGGTTTTTCCTCAGTTTTATGCGGATACTGGGGCCACATATGTGAATACAAAATGTGATTTTATAATGCAGATAATCCAATTATAGCAATAGCTTAAGGCAACCAAAAATATGCCTTCAAAGCAAAAATCTTATTAAAATGCAGTGAAACTGAACAGGAAGAGCATACAAAACTCTCATTGGACTATTTTTCGTGGTCGGGAATTCACTATACAATAGCTGTGAAATTCATTATCGACTATGCAATTAGCAGATTAGCTGTAAACATTTTGACACTGGCCGTTGGGAACTACCCCTCCCTGATGCTGTGATTTTTTTTGTGGTAGGCTTCAAGGTTTATCCCAATCACCACCTGTGAGTGACCCTTCCTGCAACGCTCAATTGCTCAATTCATGGTGGCGTGTTTTCTGCGATGCCTACACCTGTAATGATGCCGCGAGCATCGCTTTTATTATATGTTCAAGTCACTTCCTATTCGGCATATTTCAGTGTTTTGTCGAGGTTTTGCTTGTCTCGTCTATCGTGTTTTGCCTCTGCGTGAACTTTCTACTGTTTGTCCTCATTACACTTTTTTGTGTGTGCGTTGAAAATCTGCTCTTGGCCGTGATTCCTGTTGTGTGACCCATACGTGTGACGCCACCTATTCTCCACTCTACAAGAGTCGTGGCACTGCATGTTGGGCTTCACTTGACCAAGTTATCGACAAGCTGTGGGGTTTTTGAAGAACGGAAGGAAGGGAAACTCGTCCAACTATTAAAATTTGTAATGACATTTTGGTCATATTTTAAGTTATCTGTAGCATTGACCCTTTAAACGCTGGCATTTTTTTCTCTTCCTGTTGTTAGATTTCATTCTGTTGTAAAGGTGCTGAGCATACCAATGAAGAAGTCATTTCTGATGATCCTTGGCATCTCATTACCTGTGATTATATCAACTAGCTTCCAGATATAACTATCATGGAAGTGACTACTTTGTTACCAATAGCTTAATTCTTGCAATCATGGCAATCATCGCAATTAAACAGTATATATCATGGACAATAACTCGATTATGGTTGATTACAGCAATGACATTTATAGCACCTTCCCTAATTCAGTCAATTTAAAACCATCTATTATTATAAAAATTCATAGTTTAAAACTTTACATTTGGAATGATTTTCAGGCTCGAGTACATATGCATAATAACTAGTTACAGTGGAACCATGGTTTACGAACTTAATCCATTCCTCGACCTTGTTCGTAAACCGAAAAGGTCGTTAACCGAATCAGTTTTTCCCATTGCAGTTATTCTAAATCCAAATAATGCGGTTTTTGTCATAGATTTTTTTAAACATGTTATGGATTGTGTGGAAATAATACAGAAATGAAATAAATATAACAGTAATATTAGAAGAAAGCAGTTTAATATATACATCCATGATTTCCAACATTATAGGAATTAAAGACACCCACGTGGTGTCGTCATGCTGACGTTTCTGTAAATCAAGTGCATTTGCAGATTCTGTTTGAGTAATTTACTTTAACAAACATTGTTTCCTTTAGGAATATTTGAATCATTATATACTATATTCTGTACCTATATGATTTAAGTCTGAAAACGAACTTTTGCCATATTTTTAATGTAGACTAGCTATATATCTTCGAAACTAATATCGATTTTAATTTAAATCCGTGGAAATTATAACATTTTTTATGTTACCTTAATTTAGTAAAACTTGTTAGTAACAAAGATGTTCTGCTGAAACTAGTAAAATAATTGCAGAAACTCGGACCTTTGATTGATCCAGAGAAATGTGTTCGTAAACTGAAGCATCGTTCGTAAAGCGAAATTTTAAAGTAAAGCGAATCGTCTATTAAGGGCCGGTTGCACCAACAGAGGTTAAATCTAGGGTTTACTAACCTCGGGCTATAAAATAACTCCGGGTTAACC